>CM074720.1:3430793-3738293 GCA_037306005.1 Rhinophrynus dorsalis | reverse complement strand
CTCACACTACACCCGCTCCTCTCTTCCCTGTTCCCTCACACTACACCCGCTCCTCTCTTCCCTGTTCCCTTACACTACACCCGCGCCTCTCTTCCCTGTTCCCTCACATTACACCCGCTCCTCTCTTCCCTGTTCCCTCACACTACACCCGCTCCTCTCTTCCCTGTTCCCTCACACTAAACCCGCTCCTCTCTTCCCTCACACTACACCGGCTCCTCTCTTCCCTGTTCCCTCACACTACACCCGCTCCTCTCTTCCCTGTTCCCTCACACTACACTCGCTACTCTCTTCCCTGTTCCCTTACACTACACCCGCTCCTCTCTTCCCTGTTCCCTCACGCTACACCCGCTCTTCTCTTCCCTGGTCCCTCACGCTACACCCGCTCCTCTCTTCCCTGCTCCCTCACACTACACCCGCTCCTCTCTTCCCTGTTCCCTCACACTACACCCGCTCCTCTCTTCCCTGTTCCCTCACACTACACCCGCTCCTCTCTTCCCTGTTCCCTCACACTACACCCGCTCCTCTCTTCCCTGTTTCCTCACACTACACCCGCTCCTCTCTTCCCTGTTCCCTCACACTACACCCGCTCCTCTCTTCCCTGTTCCCTCACACTACACCCGCTCATCTCTTCCCTCACACTACACCCGCTCCTCTCTTCCCTGTTCCCTCACACTACACCCGCTCCTCTCTTCCCTGTTCCCTCACACTACACCTGCACCTCTCTTCCCTGTTCCCTTGCACTACACCCGCTCCTCTCTTCCCTGTTCCCTCACGCTACACCCGCTCCTCTCTTCCCTGGTCCCTCACGCTACACCCGCTCCTCTCTTCCCTGCTCCCTCACACTACACCCGCTCCTCTCTTCCCTGTTCCCTCACACTACACCCGCTCCTCTCTTCCCTGTTCCCTCACACTACACCCGCTCCTCTCTTCCCTGTTCCCTCACACTACACCCGCTCCTCTCTTCCCTGTTTCCTCACACTACACCCGCTCCTCTCTTCCCTGTTCCCTCACACTACACCCGCTCCTCTCTTCCCTGTTCCCTCACACTACACCCGCTCATCTCTTCCCTCACACTACACCCGCTCCTCTCTTCCCTGTTCCCTCACACTACACCCGCTCCTCTCTTCCCTGTTCCCTCACACTACACCTGCACCTCTCTTCCCTGTTCCCTTGCACTACACCCGCTCCTCTCTTCCCTGTTCCCTCACACTACACCCGCTCCTCTCTTCCCTGTTCCCTCACACTACACCCTCTCCTCTCTTCCCTGTTCCCTCACACTACACCCGCTCCTCTCTTCCCTGTTCTCTCACACTACACCCGCTCCTCTCTTCCCTGTTCTCTCACATTACACCCGCTCCTCTCTTCCCTGTTCCCTTACACTACACCCGTGCCTCTCTTCCCTGTTCCCTCACACTACACCCGCACCTCTCTTCCCTGTTCCCTTACACTACACCAGCTCCTCTCTTCCCTGTTCCCTTGCACTACACCCGCTCCTCTCTTCCCTGTTCCCTCACACTACACCCGCTCCTCTCTTCCCTGTTCCCTCACACTACACCCTCTCCTCTCTTCCCTGTTCCCTCACACTACACCCGCTCCTCTCTTCCCTGTTCTCTCACACTACACCCGCTCCTCTCTTCCCTGTTCTCTCACATTACACCCGCTCCTCTCTTCCCTGTTCCCTTACACTACACCCGCGCCTCTCTTCCCTGTTCCCTCACACTACACCCGCACCTCTCTTCCCTGTTCCCTTACACTACACCAGCTCCTCTCTTCCCTGTTCCCTCACACTACACCCACTCCTCTCTTCCCTGTTCCCTCACACTACACCCGCGCCTCTATTCCCTGTTCCCTCACACTACACCCGCACCTCTCTTCCCTGTTCCCTCACACTACACCCGCTCCTCTCTTCCCTGTTCCCTCACACTACACCCGCTCCTCTCTTCCCTGATCCCTCACACTACACCCGCTCCTCTCTTCCCTGTTCCCTCACACTACACCCGCTCCTCTCTTCCCTGTTCCCTCACACTACACCCGCTCCTCTCTTCCCTGTTCCCTCACACTACACCCGCTCCTCTCTTCCCTGTTCCCTCACACTACACCAGCTCCTCTCTTCCCTGTTCCCTCACAATACACCCGCACGTCTCTTCCCTGTTCCCTCACACTACACCAGCTCCTCTCTTCCCTGTTCCATCACACTACACCCGCACGTCTCTTCCCTGTTCCCTCACACTACACCCGCTCCTCTCTTCACTCACACTACACCAGCGCCTCTCTTCCCTGTTCCCTCACATTACACCTGCGCCTCTCTTCCCTGTTCCCTCACACTACACCCGCTCCTCTCTTCCCTGTTCCCTTACACTACACCTGCACCTCTCTTCCCTGGTCCCTCACACTACACTCGCTACTCTCTTCCCTGTTCCCTTACACTACATCCGCTCCTCTCTTCCCTGTTCCCTCACACTACACCTGCACCTCTCTTCCCTGATCCCTCATACTACACCTGCACCTCTCTTCCCTGTTCCCTCACACTACACCTGCACCTCTCTTCCCTGATCCCTCATACTACACCTGCACCTCTCTTCCCTGTTCCCTCACACTACACCTGCACCTCTCTTCCCTGTTCCCTCACACTACACCTGCACCTCTCTTCCCTGATCCCTCATACTACACCTGCACCTCTCTTCCCTGTTCCCTCACACTACACCCGCTCCTCTCTTCCCTGTTCCTTCACACTACACCCGCTCCTCTCTTCCCTGTTCCCTCACACTACACCCGCTCCTCTCTTCCCTGTTCCCTCACACTACACCCGCACCTCTCTTCCCTGTTCCCTCACACTACACCCGCTCCTCTCTTCACTCACACTACACCCGCGTCTCTCTTCCCTGTTCCCTCACATTACACCCGCGTCTCTCTTCCCTGTTCCCTCACATTACACCTGCGCCTCACTTCCCTGTTCCCTCACACTACACCTGCGCCTCACTTCCCTGTTCCCTCACACTACACCTGCACCTCTCTTCCCTGTTCCCTCGCACTACACCCGCTCCTCTCTTCCCTGTTCCCTCACACTACACCCGCTCCTCTCTTCCCTGTTCCCTCACACTACACCCGCTCCTCTCTTCCCTGTTCTCTCACACTACACCCGCTCCTCTCTTCCCTGTTCTCTCACATTACACCCGCTCCTCTCTTCCCTGTTCCCTTACACTACACCCGCTCCTCTCTTCCCTGTTCCCTCACACTACACCCTCGCCTCTCTTCCCTGTTCCCTCACACTACACCAGCTCCTCTCTTACCTGGTCCCTCACACTACACCCGCTCCTCTCTTCCCTGTTCCCTCACACAACACCCGCTCCTCTCCTCCCTGTTCCCTCACACTACACCCGCGCCTCTCTTCCCTGTTCCCTCACATTACACCCGCTCCTCTCTTCCCTGTTCCCTCACACTACACCCGCTCTCTCTTCCCTGGTCCCTCACACTACACCTGCACCTCTCTTCCCTGTTCCCTCACACTACACCCGCTCCTCTCTTCCCTGTTCCCTCACACTACACCCGCTCCTCTCTTCCCTGTTCCCTCACACTACACCCGCTCCTCTCTTCCCTGTTCCCTCACATTACACCCGCTCCTCTCTTCCCTTTTCCCTCACACTACACCCGCTCTTCTCTTCCCTGTTCCCTCACACTACACCCGCTCCTCTCCTCCCTGTTCCCTCACACTACACCCGCACCTCTCTTCCCTGTTCCCTCACACTACACCCGCTCCTCTCCTCCCTGTTCCCTCACACTACACCCGCTCCTCTCTTCCCTGTTCCCTCACACTACACCCGCTCCTCTTTTCCCTGTTCCCTCACACTACACCCGCACCTCTCTTCCCTGTTCCCTCACACTACACCCGCTCCTCTCTTCCCTGTTCCCTGGCACTACACCTGCACCTCTCTTCCCTGTTCCCTCACACTACACCCGCTCCTCTCTTCCCTGTTCCCTCACACTACACCCGCTCCTCTCTTCCCTGTTCCCTCACACTACACCCGCTCCTCTCTTCCCTGTTCCCTCACACTACACCCGCTCCTCTCTTCCCTGTTCCCTCACACTACACCCGCTCCTCTCTTCCCTGTTCCCTCACACTACACCCGCTCCTCTCTTCCCTGTTCCCTTACACTACACCCGCTCCTCTCTTCCCTGGGAAGTTTGTGCACATACCTCTGATATTTAAAGGATTATGGGCCATAATCAGAAAACCAAAATAGAGAAACTGTGGAGAAAACAAAATTCCAGCACATGCATCAGATCAAGACCAAGTTATAGAGCACATGTAATCCTGTGAAGGGAAGAGGGAAGGGTGTAGTGTGAGGGAACAGGGAAGAGAGGACCGGGTGTAGTGTTAGGGAACAGGGAAGAGATGAGCGGGTGTAGTGTGAGGGAACAGGGAAGAGATGAGCGGGTGTAGTGTGAGGGAACAGGGAAGAGATGAGCGGGTGTAGTGTGAGGGAACAGGGAAGACAGGAGCGGGTGTAGTGTGAGGGAACAGGGAAGAGAGGTGCGGGTGTAGTGTGAGGGACCAGGGAAGAGAGGAGCGGGTGTAATGTGAGGGAACAGGGAAGAGAGGAGCGGGTGTAGTGTGAGGGAACAGGGAAGAGAGGCGCGGGTGTAGTGTGAGGGACCAGGGAAGAGAGGAGCGGGTGTAGTGTGAGGGACCAGGGAAGAGAGAAGCGGGTGTAGTGTGAGGGACCAGGGAAGAGAGGAGCGGGTGTAGTGTGAGGGACCAGGGAAGAGAGGAGCGGGTGTAATGTGAGGGAACAGGGAAGAGAGGAGCGGGTGTAGTGTGAGGGAACAGGGAAGAGAGGAGCGGGTGTAGTGTGAGGGAACAGGAAAGAGAGGAGCGGGTGTAGTGTGAGGGAACAGGGAAGAGAGGAGCGGGTGTAATGTGAGGGAACAGGGAAGAGAGGCGCGGGTGTAGTGTGAGGGAACAGGGAAGAGAGGAGCGGGTGTAGTGTGAGGGAACAGGAAAGAGAGGAGCGGGTGTAATGTGAGGGACCAGGGAAGAGAGGTGCAGGTGTAGTGTGAGGGAACAGGGAAGAGAGGTGCAGGTGTAGTGTGAGGGAACAGGGAAGAGAGGAGCGGGTGTAGTGTGAGGGAACAGGGAAGAGATGAGCGGGTGTAGTGTGAGGGAACAGGGAAGAGAGGTGCAGGTGTAGTGTGAGGGAACAGGGAAGAGATGAGCGGGTGTAGTGTGAGGGAACAGGGAAGAGATGAGCGGGTGTAGTGTGAGGGAACAGGGAAGAGATGAGCGGGTGTAGTGTGAGGGAACAGGGAAGACAGGAGCGGGTGTAGTGTGAGGGAACAGGGAAGAGAGGTGCGGGTGTAGTGTGAGGGACCAGGGAAGAGAGGAGCGGGTGTAATGTGAGGGAACAGGGAAGAGAGGAGCGGGTGTAGTGTGAGGGAACAGGGAAGAGAGGCGCGGGTGTAGTGTGAGGGACCAGGGAAGAGAGGAGCGGGTGTAGTGTGAGGGACCAGGGAAGAGAGGAGCGGGTGTAGTGTGAGGGACCAGGGAAGAGAGGAGCGGGTGTAGTGTGAGGGACCAGGGAAGAGAGGAGCGGGTGTAATGTGAGGGAACAGGGAAGAGAGGAGCGGGTGTAGTGTGAGGGAACAGGGAAGAGAGGAGCGGGTGTAGTGTGAGGGAACAGGAAAGAGAGGAGCGGGTGTAGTGTGAGGGAACAGGGAAGAGAGGAGCGGGTGTAATGTGAGGGAACAGGGAAGAGAGGCGCGGGTGTAGTGTGAGGGAACAGGGAAGAGAGGAGCGGGTGTAGTGTGAGGGAACAGGAAAGAGAGGAGCGGGTGTAATGTGAGGGACCAGGGAAGAGAGGTGCAGGTGTAGTGTGAGGGAACAGGGAAGAGAGGTGCAGGTGTAGTGTGAGGGAACAGGGAAGAGAGGAGCGGGTGTAGTGTGAGGGAACAGGGAAGAGAGGTGCAGGTGTAGTGTGAGGGAACAGGGAAGAGAGGAGTGGGTGTAATGTGAGGGAACAGGGAAGAGAGGCGCGGGTGTAGTGTGAGGGAACAGGGAAGAGAGGAGCGGGTGTAGTGTGAGGGAACAGGGAAGAGAGGAGCGGGTGTAGTGTGAGGGAACAGGGAAGAGAGGAGCGGGTGTAGTGTGAGGGAACAGGGAAGAGAGGAGCGGGTGTAGTGTGAGGGAACAGGGAAGAGAGGTGCAGGTGTAGTGTGAGGGAACAGGGAAGAGAGGAGCGGGTGTAGTGTGAGAGAACAGGGAAGAGAGGAGCGGGTGTAGTGTGAGGGAACAGGGAAGAGAGGTGCAGGTGTAGTGTGAGGGAACAGGGAAGAGAGGAGCGGGTGTAATGTGAGGGAACAGGGAAGAGCGGTGCAGGTGTAATGTGAGGGAACAGGGAAGAGAGGAGCGGGTGTAGTGTGAGGGAACAGGGAAGAGAGGAGCGGGTGTAATGTGAGGGAACAGGGAAGAGAGGCGCGGGTGTAGTGTGAGGGAACAGGGAAGAGAGGAGCGGGTGTAGTGTGAGGGAACAGGGAAGAGAGGAGAGGGTGTAGTGTGAGGGAACAGGGAAGAGAGGTGCGGGTGTAGTGTGAGGGAACAGGGAAGAGAGGTGCGGGTGTAGTATGAGGGAACAGGGAAGAGAGGAGCGGGTGTAGTGTGAGGGAACAGGGAAGAGAGGAGCAGGTGTAGTGTGAGGGAACAGGGAAGAGAGGCGCGGGTGTAGTGTGAGGGACCAGGGAAGAGAGGAGCGGGTGTAGTGTGAGGGAACAGGGAAGAGAGGCGCGGGTGTAGTGTGAGGGAACAGAGGAGCGGGTGTAGTGTGAGGGAACAGGGAAGAGAGGTGCAGGTGTAATGTGAGGGAACAGGGAAGAGAGGAGCGGGTGTAGTGTGAGGGAACAGGGAAGAGAGGCGCGGGTGTAGTGTGAGGGAACAGGGAAGAGAGGTGCAGGTGTAGTGTGAGGGAACAGGGAAGAGAGGCGCGGGTGTAATGTGAGGGAACAGGGAAGAGAGGAGCGGGTGTAGTGTGAGGGAACAGGGAAGAGAGGCGCGGGTGTAGTGTGAGGGACCAGGGAAGAGAGGAGCGGGTGTAGTGTGAGGGAACAGGGAAGAGAGGCGCGGGTGTAGTGTGAGGGAACAGAGGAGCGGGTGTAGTGTGAGGGAACAGGGAAGAGAGGTGCAGGTGTAATGTGAGGGAACAGGGAAGAGAGGAGCGGGTGTAGTGTGAGGGAACAGGGAAGAGAGGCGCGGGTGTAGTGTGAGGGAACAGGGAAGAGAGGTGCAGGTGTAGTGTGAGGGAACAGGGAAGAGAGGCGCGGGTGTAGTGTGAGGGAACAGGGAAGAGAGGAGCGGGTGTAGTGTGAGGGAACAGGGAAGAGAGGTGCAGGTGTAGTGTGAGGGAACAGGGAAGAGAGGAGCGGGTGTAGTGTGAGGGAACAGGGAAGAGAGGAGCGGGTGTAGTGTGAGGGAACAGGGAAGAGAGGAGCGGGTGTAGTGTGAGGGAACAGGGAAGAGAGGTGCAGGTGTAATGTGAGGGAACAGGGAAGAGAGGTGCAGGTGTAGTGTGAGGGACCAGGGAAGAGAGGCGCGGGTGTAGTGTGAGGGAACAGGGAAGAGAGGAGCGGGTGTAGTGTGAAGGAACAGGGAAGAGAGGAGCGGGTGTAGTGTGAGGGAACAGGGAAGAGAGGAGAGGGTGTAGTGTGAGGGAACAGGGAAGAGAGGAGCGGGTGTAGTGTGAGGGAACAGGGAAGAGAGGAGCGGGTGTAGTGTGAGGGAACAGGGAAGAGAGGCGCGGGTGTAGTGTGAGGGAACAGGGAAGAGAGGCGCGGGTGTAGTGTGAGGGACCAGGGAAGAGAGGAGCGGGTGTAGTGTGAGGGAACAGGGAAGAGAGGCGCGGGTGTAGTGTGAGGGAACAGAGGAGCGGGTGTAGTGTGAGGGAACAGGGAAGAGAGGTGCAGGTGTAATGTGAGGGAACAGGGAAGAGAGGAGCGGGTGTAGTGTGAGGGAACAGGGAAGAGAGGCGCGGGTGTAGTGTGAGGGAACAGGGAAGAGAGGCGCAGGTGTAGTGTGAGGGAACAGGGAAGAGAGGCGCGGGTGTAGTGTGAGGGAACAGGGAAGAGAGGAGCGGGTGTAGTGTGAGGGAATAGGGAAGAGAGGCGCGGGTGTAGTGTGAGGGAACAGGGAAGAGAGGAGCGGGTGTAATGTGAGGGAACAGGGAAGAGAGGTGCGGGTGTAGTGTGAGGGACCAGGGAAGAGAGGAGCGGGTGTAGTGTGAGGGAACAGGGAAGAGAGGCGCGGGTGTAGTGTGAGGGAACAGAGGAGCGGGTGTAGTGTGAGGGAACAGGGAAGAGAGGTGCAGGTGTAATGTGAGGGAACAGGGAAGAGAGGAGCGGGTGTAGTGTGAGGGAACAGGGAAGAGAGGTGCAGGTGTAATGTGAGGGAACAGGGAAGAGAGGAGCGGGTGTAGTGTGAGGGAACAGGGAAGAGAGGCGCGGGTGTAGTGTGAGGGAACAGGGAAGAGAGGAGCGGGTGTAGTGTGAGGGAACAGGGAAGAGAGGCGCGGGTGTAGTGTGAGGGAACAGGGAAGAGAGGAGCGGGTGTAATGTGAGGGAACAGGGAAGAGAGGTGCGGGTGTAGTGTGAGGGAACAGGGAAGAGAGGAGCGGGTGTAATGTGAGGGAACAGGGAAGAGAGGAGCGGGTGTAGTGTGAGGGAACAGGGAAGAGAGGTGCAGGTGTAGTGTGAGGGAACAGGGAAGAGAGGTGCAGGTGTAGTGTGAGGGAACAGGGAAGAGAGGAGCGGGTGTAGTGTGAGGGAACAGGGAAGAGAGGAGCGGGTGTAGTGTGAGGGAACAGGGAAGAGAGGTGCAGGTGTAGTGTGAGGGAACAGGGAAGAGAGGTGCAGGTGTAGTGTGAGGGAACAGGGAAGAGAGGTGCAGGTGTAATGTGAGGGAACAGGGAAGAGAGGAGCGGGTGTAGTGTGAGGGACCAGGGAAGAGAGGAGCGGGTGTAGTGTGAGGGAACAGGGAAGAGAGGAGCGGGTGTAGTGTGAGGGAACAGGGAAGAGAGGTGCGGGTGTAGTGTGAGGGACCAGGGAAGAGAGCAGCGGGTGTAGTGTGAGGAACCAGGGAAGAGAGGAGCGGGTGTAGTGTGAGGGACCAGGGAAGAGAGGAGCGGGTGTAGTGTGAGGGAACAGGGAAGAGAGGTGCGGGTGTAGTGTGAGGGAACAGGGAAGAGAGGAGCGGGTGTAGTGTGAGGGAACAGGGAAGAGATGAGCGGGTGTAGTGTGAGGGAACAGGGAAGAGAGGAGCGGGTGTAGTGTGAGGGAACAGGGAAGCGGTGCAGGTGTAGTGTGAGGGAACAGGGAAGAGAGGAGCGGGTGTAGTGTGAGGGAACAGGGAAGAGAGGTGCAGGTGTAGTGTGAGGGAACAGGGAAGAGAGGAGCGGGTGTAGAGTGAGGGACCAGGGAAGAGAGGAGCGGGTGTAGTGTGAGGGAACAGGGAAGAGAGGAGCGGGTGTAGTGTGAGGGACCAGGGAAGAGAGGTGCAGGTGTAGTGTGAGGGAACAGGGAAGAGAGGAGCGGGTGTAGTGTGAGGGAACAGGGAAGAGAGGTGCGGGTGTAGTGTGAGGGAACAGGGAAGCGGTGCAGGTGTAGTGTGAGGGAACAGGGAAGAGAGGAGCGGGTGTAGTGTGAGGGAACAGGGAAGAGATGAGCGGGTGTAGTGTGAGGGAACAGGGAAGAGAGGAGCGGGTGTAGTGTGAGGGAACAGGGAAGCGGTGCAGGTGTAGTGTGAGGGACCAGGGAAGAGAGGAGCGGGTGTAGTGTGAGGGAACAGGGAAGAGATGAGCGGGTGTAGTGTGAGGGAACAGGGAAGAGAGGAGCGGGTGTAGTGTGAGGGAACAGGGAAGCGGTGCAGGTGTAGTGTGAGGGACCAGGGAAGAGAGGAGCGGGTGTAGTGTGAGGGAACAGGGAAGAGATGAGCGGGTGTAGTGTGAGGGAACAGGGAAGAGAGGAGCGGGTGTAGTGTGAGGGAACAGGGAAGAGAGGAGCGGGTGTAGTGTGAGGGAACAGGGAAGAGAGGAGCGGGTGTAGTGTGAGGGAACAGGGAAGAGAGGAGCGGGTGTAGTGTGAGGGAACAGGGAAGAGAGGAGCGGGGGTGTAGAGTGAGGGAACAGGGAAGAGAGGTGCGGGTGTAGTATGAGGAACCAGGGAAGAGAGGTGCAGGTGTAGTGTGAGGGACCAGGGAAGAGAGGAGCGGGGGTGTAGTGTAAGGGAACAGGGAAGAGAGGTGCGGGTGTAGTATGAGGAACCAGGGAAGAGAGGTGCAGGTGTAGTGTGAGGGAACAGGGAAGAGAGGAGCGGGTGTAGTGTGAGGGAACAGGGAAGAGAGGTGCCGGTGTAGTGTGAGGGAACAGGGAAGAGAGGAGCGGGTGTAGTGTGAGGGAACAGGGAAGAGAGGCGCGGGTATAGTATGAGGGAACAGGGAAGAGAGGTGCCGGTGTAGTGTGAGGGACCAGGGAAGAGAGGAGCGGGTGTAATGTTAGGGAACAGGGAAGAGAGGAGCGGGTGTAGTGTGAGGGAACAGGGAAGAGAGGAGCGGGTGTAGTGTGAGAGAACAGGGAAGAGAGGAGCGGGTGTAGTGTGAGGGAACAGGGAAGAGAGGTGCGGGTGTAATGCGAGGGAACAGGGAAGAGAGGAGCGGGTGTAATGTGAGGGAATAGGGAAGAGAGGAGCGGGTGTAGTGCGAGGGAACAGGGAAGAGAGGAGCGGGTGTAGTGTGAGGGAACAGGGAAGAGAGGTGCAGGTGTAATGTGAGGGAACAGGGAAGAGAGGAGCGGGTATAGTGCGAGGGAACAGGGAAGAGAGGAGCGGGTGTAGTGTGAGGGAACAGGGAAGAGAGGTACAGGTGTAGTGTGAGGGAACAGGGAAGAGAGGAGCGGGTGTAGTGTGAGGGAACAGGGAAGAGAGGAGCGGGTGTAGTGTGAGGGAACAGGGAAGAGAGGAGCGGGGGTGTAGAGTGAGGGAACAGGGAAGAGAGGAGCGGGTGTAGTGTGAGGGAACAGGGAAGAGAGGCGCGGGTGTAGTATGAGGAACCAGGGAAGAGAGGTGCAGGTGTAGTGTAAGGTAACAGGGAAGAGAGGCGCGGGTGTAGTGTGAGGGAACAGGGAAGAGAGGAGCGGGTGTAGTGTGAGGGAACAGGGAAGAGAGGCGCGGGTGTAGTGTGAGGGACCAGGGAAGAGAGGAGCGGGTGTAGTGTGAGGGACCAGGGAAGAGAGGAGCGGGTGTAGTGTGAGGGAACAGGGAAGAGAGGAGCGGGTGTAGTGTGAAAGAATAGGGAAGAGAGGTGCGGGTGTAGTGTGAAGGAACAGGGAAGAGAGGAGCGGGGGTGTAGAGTGAGGGAACAGGGAAGAGAGGAGCGGGTGTAGTATGAGGAACCAGGGAAGAGAGGCACGGGTGTAGTGTGAGGGAACAGGGAAGAGAGGAGCGGGTGTAGTGTGAGGGAACAGGGAAGAGAGGCGCGGGTGTAGTGTGAGGGAACAGGGATGAGAGGAGCAGGTGTAATGTGAGGGAACAGGGAAGAGAGGTGCGGGTGTAGTGTGAGGGAACAGGGAAGAGAGGAGCGGGTGTAGTGTGAGGGAACAGGGAAGAGAGGAGCGGGTGTAGTGTGAGGGAACAGGGAAGAGAGGAGCGGGTGTAGTGTGAGGGAACAGGGAAGAGAGGACCGGGTGTAGTGTGAGGGAACAGGGAAGAGAGGTGCAGGTGTAGTGTGAGGGAACAGGGAAGAGAGGTGCAGGTGTAATGTGAGGGAACAGGGAAGAGAGGTGCAGGTGTAATGTGAGGGAACAGGGAAGAGAGGAGCGGGTGTAGTATGAGGGAACAGGGAAGAGAGGAGCGGGTGTAGTATGAGGGAACAGGGAAGAGAGGAGCGGGTGTAGTATGAGGGAACAGGGAAGAGAGGAGCGGGTGTAGTATGAGGGAACAGGGAAGAGAGGCGCGGGTGTAGTGTGTGGGAAGAGAGGTACAGGTGTAGTGTGAGGGAACAGGGAAGAGAGGAGCGGGTGTAGTGTGAGGGAACAGGGAAGAGAGGCGCGGGTGTAGTGTGAGGGAACAGGGAAGAGAGCAGCGGGTGTAGTGTGAGGAACCAGGGAAGAGAGCAGCGGGTGTAGTGTGAGGAACCAGGGAAGAGAGGAGCGGGTGTAGTGTGAGGGACCAGGGAAGAGAGGAGCGGGTGTAGTGTGTGGGAAGAGAGGTACAGGTGTAGTGTGAGGGAACAGGGAAGAGAGGAGCGGGTGTAGTGTGAGGGAACAGGGAAGAGAGGCGCGGGTGTAGTGTGAGGGAACAGGGAAGAGAGGAGCGGGTGTAGTGTGAGGGAACAGGGAAGAGAGGTGCGGGTGTAGTGTGAGGGACCAGGGAAGAGAGCAGCGGGTGTAGTGTGAGGGAACAGGGAAGAGAGGAGCGGGTGTAGTGTGAGGGAACAGGGAAGAGAGGAGCGGGTGTAGTGTGAGGGAACAGGGAAGCGGTGCAGGTGTAGTGTGAGGGAACAGGGAAGAGAGGAGCGGGTGTAGTGTGAGGGAACAGGGAAGAGAGGTGCGGGTGTAGTGTGAGGGAACAGGGAAGAGAGGTGCAGGTGTAGTGTGAGGGAACAGGGAAGAGAGGAGCGGGTGTAGAGTGAGGGAACAGGGAAGAGAGGAGCGGGTGTAGTGTGAGGGACCAGGGAAGAGAGGTGCGGGTGTAGTGTGAGGGACCAGGGAAGAGAGGAGCGGGTGTAGTGTGAGGGAACAGGGAAGAGAGGTGCGGGTGTAGTGTGAGGGAACAGGGAAGCGGTGCAGGTGTAGTGTGAGGGAACAGGGAAGAGAGGAGCGGGTGTAGTGTGAGGGAACAGGGAAGAGAGGAGCGGGTGTAGTGTGAGGGAACAGGGAAGAGAGGAGCGGGTGTAGTGTGAGGGAACAGGGAAGAGAGGAGCGGGTGTAGTGTGAGGGAACAGGGAAGAGAGGAGCGGGTGTAGTGTGAGGGAACAGGGAAGAGAGGAGCGGGTGTAGTGTGAGGGAACAGGGAAGAGATGAGCGGGTGTAGTGTGAGGGAACAGGGAAGAGAGGAGCGGGGGTGTAGAGTGAGGGAACAGGGAAGAGAGGTGCGGGTGTAGTATGAGGAACCAGGGAAGAGAGGTGCAGGTGTAGTGTGAGGGACCAAGGAAGAGAGGAGCGGGGGTGTAGTGTAAGGGAACAGGGAAGAGAGGTGCGGGTGTAGTATGAGGAACCAGGGAAGAGAGGTGCAGGTGTAGTGTGAGGGAACAGGGAAGAGAGGAGCGGGTGTAGTGTGAGGGAACAGGGAAGAGAGGAGCGGGTGTAGTGTGTGGGAAGAGAGGTACAGGTGTAGTGTGAGGGAACAGGGAAGAGAGGAGCGGGTGTAGTGTGAGGGAACAGGGAAGAGAGGAGCGGGTGTAGTGTGAGGGAACAGGGAAGAGAGGCGCGGGTATAGTATGAGGGAACAGGGAAGAGAGGAGCGGGTGTAGTGTGAGGGAACAGGGAAGAGAGGAGCCGGTGTAGTGTGAGGGACCAGGGAAGAGAGGAGCGGGTGTAGTGTGAGGGAAGAGAGGTACAGGTGTAGTGTGAGGGAACAGGGAAGAGAGGAGTGGGTGTAGTGTGAGGGAAGAGAGGCGCGGGTGTAGTGTGAGGGAACAGGGAAGAGAGGTGCAGGTGTAGTGTGAGGGAACAGGGAAGAGAGGAGCGGGTGTAGTGTGAGGGAACAGGGAAGAGAGGTGCAGGTGTAGTGTGAGGGAACAGGGAAGAGAGGAGCGGGTGTAGTGTGAGGGAACAGGGAAGAGAGGAGCGGGTGTAGTGTGAAGGAACAGGGAAGTGAGGCGCGGGTGTAGTGTGAGGGAACAGGGAAGAGAGGAGCGGGTGTAGTGTGAGGGAACAGGGAAGAGAGGAGCGGGTGTAGTGTGAGGGAACAGGGAAGAGAGGAGCGGGTGTAGTGTAAGGGAACAGGGAAGAGAGGTGCAGGTGTAGTGTGAGGGAACAGGGAAGAGAGGTGCAGGTGTAGTGTAAGGGAACAGGGAAGAGAGGAGCAGGTGTAGTGTAAGGGAACAGGGAAGAGAGGTACAGGTGTAGTGTGAGGGAACAGGGAAGAGAGGCACGGGTGTAGTGTAAGGGAACAGGGAAGAGAGGCGTCTGTGTCAAATAAACCACAGCTCACTGTGCGGATGGACTTCCCAGTAGACCAGGGCTGTAATTAGGAGGAGAGGACTTTCTGGTATCTCAGTAGATGAGGGCTATAATCAGGACGATAAAGAGGGGACATTGTGATTTCCCAGTAGACGAGGAATGTAATCAGGAAGATAAATAGGGGACATTGTGATTTCCCAGTAGATGATGACCAGGTCTGTAATCAGGAAGATAAAGAGGGGGGCATTGTGGTTTCCCATTAGACGAGTAATGTAATCGAGGAGATAAAGAGGGGACATTGTGATTTCCCAGTAGACGAGGAATGTAATCGGGGAGATAAAGAGGGGACATTGTTATTTCTCAGTAGAAGAGGAATGTAATCAGGAAGATAAAGAGGGGACATTGTGATTTCCCAGTAGACGAGTAATGTAATCGGGAAGATAAAGAGGGGACATTGTGATTTCCCAGTAGACGAGGAATGTAATCAGGAAGATAACGAGGGGACATTGTGATTTCCCAGTAGACGAGGAATGTAATCAGGAAGATAACGAGGGAACATTGTGTTTCCCAGTAGACGAGGAATGTAATCGGGAAGATAAAGAGGGGACATTGTGATTTCCCAATAGACGAGGAATGTAATCAGGAAAATAACGAGGGGACATTGTGTTTCCCAGTAGACGAGGAATGTAATCAGGAAGATAAAGAGGGGACATTGTGTTTCCCAGTAGACGAGGAATGTAATCGGGGAGATAAAGAGGGGACATTGTGATTTCCCAGTAGATGAGGAATGTAATCGGGAAGATAACGAGGGGACATTGTGATTTCCCAATAGACGAGGAATGTAATCAGGAAGATAACGAGGGGACATTGTGATTTCCCAATAGACGAGGAATGTAATCAGGAAGATAACGAGGGGACATTGTGATTTCCCAATAGACGAGGAATGTAATCGGGAAGATAACGAGGGGACATTGTGTTTCCCAGTAGATGAGGGTGATAATTAGGGGACATTGTGGTTTCCCAGTAGACAAGGAATGTAATCAGGAAGATAAAGAGGGGACATTGTGGTTTCCCAGTAGACGAAGAATGTAATCAGGAAGATAAAGAGGAGACATTGTGGTTTCCCAGTAGACGAGGAATGTAATCAGGAAGATAAAGAGGGGACATTGCAGTTTCCCAGTAGACGAGGGTGATAAAGAGGGGACATTGCAGTTTCCCAGTAGACGAGGGTGATAAAGAGGGGAGTAGTAAGGGACATTAGTCATTTGGATTGCTGTGCTATTCGGTGTCCATTGAGAACTACAGTTATACAGATGCAGTTTGGCCCTAGGAAACACTGGTATCACAGGGAAGAGTCCTTTGTGATGCTCTGGTGTATCCCCATGGTTCCTGTGTTCCATACAAGGTGTCATCTCTTTAGTCCATATGGGACACAGGACTCCCAACCGGGGAAAAACCTTAACTGCTTTCCTTCCTCGGCAGAGGAGTCCTCTAAGGGACATAGCCTTACCAGTTTCTTTTCCTCTTTCCATCTGTGTTTTTTGTCTGTCCGGTTTGAATCTGGAGGTTAGTAGGTGGGGGTCTAGAGACCCTGCATTTTGAGATGTGCCCTGCCTTCCTGGGGGAGCTCAACCCCATGGTTCCTGTTTCATATGGACTAAAGAGAATAGGATTTAAGAGGTGATAACACTGCAATCCTGTTTTTGGACTCTATAGAGCCCTGTAAAGGTATCACGCCTCTGCCTGATCCACCAGTGACCAAGATGTGATATCCTGGAAACGCAGCCTGTTGGGGGTTCATGAAGACCATGACTACCTCTGATACACAGATTTAGGCACAAAAAGGACCTTGTTAATCGCGGGAGTGTTAGAGACCTCTCAGTGCATCGTGAAACAAGGGGTGTAAGACAAGTCTAGCAATCAGTCAGGTAGAAGCTCCATTGAATGGTAATTGGGGGGAATATTAATGCGTTTCCGGTCGTTCAGTTAGATTGTTCCTTTTATTGTTCATATGTATCCCAGAATCCTCTGCACTCTCCCTGTAAGTGGATTCTTACCTCCCAGTGCACCAACTCACTGTACAAAACCTAATGGAGGCCTCTGTACGATGTTAATTCAAACATCCAAAACAAAAAACAATTTAATTTCTAAAGACAAATGTAATAATAAAAAGTAATTACACATAATCATAGCTTCGTTTTTGAAAGGGTCTTTTCTAATTATAGGCAATTATCAGACAGATATTAGAAATTAATTCAGATAGATCAAACCTTTATGACCCAGAGCAGTGCAGTGCAATGGATGTTTGTCATGTGATGCTTACGCCTCTGGTCCTTGTAGGTTTAAACTTCCACCATTCTCTATCCACGCCGCCCTGCAGATTTCAATGATCCACTGGGCTGGGAGAAGTCAGCATCTCACTCAGGCTACTTTCTGTCCTTTGCACTGAAACCCATTACTGGTGGATTCACAGACACTGGGTTTTAGTGTAGAAGAGAGTGATTTCCCTTCCTCCAAGAGGAGCTGACATCACCCAGCCCAGCAGATCACAGAGATCTACAGGGGAGCGGAGAGAGAATGGCAGTGTGTTACATGATGGGAGCTCAGTTCTTACAGGTCCGGTAACCTCATTCATCACCCTGCCCTGCAGATCACGGAGATCTAGAGGGGCATGTACAGGGAACAGCAGTGTTACATTATGGGAGCTCAGTTGTTACAGGTCTGGTAACCACCTACATCACCCAGCCCTGTAGATCACTGAGATCTAGAGGGGCGTGGACAGGGAATGGCAGTGTTACATTATGGGAGGTCAGTTCTTACAGGTCTGGTAACCTAGTATATCATCCAGCCCTGCAGATCACTGAGATCTAGAGGGGAGAGTACAGGGAACAGCAGTGTTACATTATGGGAGCTCAGTTCTCACAAGTCAAGAAACCTCCTTCATCACCCAGCCCTGCAGATCACTGAAATCTAGAGGGGCGTGTACAGGGAATGGCAGTGTTACATTATGGGAGCTCAGTTGTCACAGGTCTGGTAACCACCTACATCACCCAGCCCTGCAGATCACAGAGATCTACAGGGCAGAGTACAGGGAAACCACCTACATCTATAAAGACTCCTCCCCAGACCCTTTAATCCACTGGAGAGGGTGTCCATCATGTTGGTCTTCTGTTGCACATTCCACCTGACACTTGAAAGGTTAATACTAAAAGGACGACTCGCATGAATACATTGTTTTCTTACTGGTTAATCATTGGCTCTGGCAGTGTCATCATTATGAACTAACAGCCCTCCAGTGTACAGATCCCCCCATGACTTGCACTGTGTTCCAAATTCCATAGAGGAAGATGATTTCTATTGGCTGACATGATGTCACACTCCCCTGCACAACCAATGGGAATGACACTACTAGCCCCACCTCTGGGAGTGTCACATTATATAAACCTACAGCCATTAGTGTGCAGGTTCCTCTGGGCTTCATACTCCACCTATCAATACAGACTAGCCAAATTAGGTCAATGTACATTACAGAAGGGGCATCAAGGGGAACCGTTACTTTATCACTGATATAGCCAAGGCCAATACAAAGGATTCTTCTGTAGAACTAATTTAAGAGCTGAGTAAAAAAATAAGAGAAATCCATTTAAGACTAAAGGAAAGGTGCTTTGGACTGCAAAGACAGGGATATTGTTTACAGTAAGGGCTGTAAGCGTGTCAAATTCTTTACCTCTGGAGACTGTGTTGGCAGATATTTTCAAGGAAGTGTTGCATGTATGTAGTGATTGAGGCCCTGGGGCTAGAGGCTACTTATGGATAAATCCTTTTCTTTTTGGGATAAGACTCCCTGCCTCCTAGTTTAAGGACCTAAACCTCATGGTTCCTGCATCCCCCCACTGGAGAGAAGAGAAATACGGAATCATTGTAGGCCCCCAATTCACTGCAAACAAATTAAAGATTCTTAGTATTTTCTATTTTCAGAACTCAACGAGTATTATTGTCTGGGCCACTGTATCTCTCAGTCCTAGTAGAACATCAGGAGCTGATTGGACCGTTTCGTAGTGCAGACAATTATGACAGTTGGTCACAAAGCAAATGCGACATATTCTTATGTTAGTTTAAACAGTTCAGTACTCCCCTTTAAAGAGAGAGTAATACTATGTGGAAAAAATATATTTGTCATCCAATATAGGTTACTGGTAACTTTTGGTAGGCGACCTGCCCCTTTAAGTAAGACAGGAAACTTTCTTGAATAAGAAGTGCTGGGAGGAGCCTACCTTCCCACTCAGCCTGCAGTAGCCAATACTCTCCAGTTAGATTGTTTCCTTTGAAGAGGAAAGACAGAGAAGCTGCTTCAGTTTTAGTGTTTTATTGTTCTCTGTTAGATATGGAATACCACCATTAGGCGGGTTACCATGACGGACCATGCCCTTAGATGTGGCTAGCTCACTGACCGGGTGCTATGGTGGACCTTTTAGCCCTGAGGGGAAAATCTTGGCTACAAAGTTCTTTCCCAGGAGTTACCCACTGAGGCTTCTTCTTAAATACATGGTGATCTGAAGACAGAAGACCTGCTAAAAACACGAATAACCCCTTGAGTGCTGAAGTCCATATGTCCCACGCTTACTCTCCGCACAGAGTTCTCCACTGCAGTTCCTGCTGCACACTCCTGCACTCACTGGGTTTGTCTGTATGTCTGGGGGGGGGGGGGGGCTTGGAGCAGTGTTTCTGTGGTAATTTAACCCTTTGTATGCTATTTTGACATGTTTTTGGGTACTTTTCAACACTTTCCCAGTTACTATGTTTTCTGGTGTATTTGCAAATTTTTTTACCTCAGTGTAAAATTTGTTTTTACCGCTTAGACGCCATTGCTCCATTCACTTCTATGGGACTGTACAGTTTGGGACGTATCTCTGCAACTGCTCATCGTAGCGACTTCAGAGATGGCTCATTTTGTTTGTCTACCCTTGTTCTATGATCCGGTTCATGCTCCTGAGTGTTTTGGGCACTTGGGGTACTTGTACAGGGAAACTACATTTCCCATGAGCGCTTGGTTCGCACGCTTGTTACCGATTGGCTCCTGTTGCGGGCGCCATTTTCTTTCATCCCTTCACGAGTATCCTACGCAGGGCTGGAGCTTTTCTTCTCTCCTCAGCTGATTAACCCTTTGCCTGCCAGACAAGTGCATTTTAGCGATTTCTGGGGGTGAAATTTTCATCTTAAACACTGTTTAGCGTATATCAGATATATTGAGACGCTTGTGACACTGTGAGAATGTCTAATCCATTGAACTTGGGGCTAGGCCTAAGACTAAAAACCCTGGGATGACTGTGACCTCCATTGCGCATTGTTCCTTATGTCAATCAGGGTTACCTACAGAATACTCAGGTCATTTGCAGTTTGGACCGAGCAGCTAACAGTGGCTGTCCGTCAATGCGCTCCAACTTCATGCCATCAAAGCCAGACGATGAACGTCTTCCTTCCAGAGGTAAGGGGGGGGGGGGAGTCGAAGAGGTTCCGCCACTGAGTGGTCCAAAAGCTACGGAAATCAAGACTGTCGGGGCCAGTACGGAGCAATCAGAATGACTGGGCAGCGCTCCATTCTCTGCTTAAGAAGAACTCTGTTCAACAGGGGAACAGAAGCAAAGATGAATGCCAGAGAAAATGTCCACGGGATCGACAAGGCATCCACTGCCAGAGCCAGGGGATCCACCCAGTGAGAGCAGAACGTTAGAACCATCCTGTTGTGTCTGGTTGCCATCAGGTCGACGCAAGGAAGACCCAACTGCTGGATGAGGAGGTTGAACACCTCCGGTTGGAGTTTCCATGCTCTGCTGTCCACTGTGTGTCAACTGAGGAAGTCTGCCAGAATGTTGTCTACGCCAGGAATATGAACTGCAGAAATGACAGGGACATGCTCCTCTGCCCAAGATAAAATAGCCTTGACCTCTAACCAAGCTGCGAGACTTCTTGTGCCACCTTGCTTGTTGATGTAGGCTACTGCTGTGGCGTTGTCTGACTGTACTCTGACTAGGCAATTCTCCAGTTGCCGTGTCCAGTGATGTAGGGCATGAAATATTGCCTGAAGCTCCAAGACATTGATGGGAAAGAGAGATTCCTGAGACCACCGGCCCTAAACACTCAAGTGCCCAGCACTGCTCCCCATCCGGAGAGGCTGGCATCTGTCGTCACTGTGGTCCAGAAGAGCACCAGGAAGGGTCTGCCTTTCAGGAGATTGTTGAGGCTGAGCCACCACAAGAGGCTCTGCTCCACTTGAAGAGTGAGAGATAGGGATTGTTCCAGGAGATCTGGACGGCCCCTGTAGGCCAGGAACAGAAACCTCTGAAGTTCCCTGGTGTGAGCCACGGCAAACGGGACTACTTCTATGGTGGAAATGAACTTCCCCACCAAGGATGACAACTTCTTGGCTGGAACCGGATCCTGAGACAGGATAGCCTGGACCTTCAGTGCTATCTGATGAGCCACCTCATCCGTTAGGAATACCATCCCTCTCTTGAGTGTCGAAGAGGAGGTCCAGAAAGACCATCCTCTTGGAAGGAACAAGGTCTGACTTGTCCAAGTTGATGATCCACCCGTGATGGAAGAGAACATGAATGCAGTCCTGCACCTGCTGGTGAAGGAGGTCCGGTGAAGAGGCTTTCAGAAGGAGGTCGTCCATGTATGGCGTCACCCTGATGCCGTTCCGATGTAGGACTGAGATCAACGCACCCAGGACTCTGTTGAAGTCTTGAGGAGCCGTGGTGAGGCCAAAGAGGAGGGCAGAAAACTGAAAATGCCCTCGGTCGCAGGCAAAGCAGAGGTACTGCCGACTCTCTGGATGAATGGTGATGTGCAGATAGGCATCTTGAAAATCCAGAGAGGCCAGAAAATCCCCAGGAGACATTGGAGCTATCACTGTGTGCAGAGACTCCTGGCGGTATTGGGACCTTACCACAAAGAAGTTGAGATCCTTCAAATCCAAAATGGGACAACAGCCGCCGTCCTTCTTGGAAACCACAAATAGGTTGGAGTAGAATCCCAAAGCCCCTCTCCTGAGGGGGAACTGGCTCCAGGACCGCCTTGTCCAGAAGCACCTGTATAGCTTCCTCAAAAAGGCATCTCTTTTCTGCTCCCAAGGGAGAACAAGAAACAAAGGTCCTTGGAGAAGCGAGAGAGGTGAAGGGAATCCTGTATCCCGAGGCCACCACTTGTAAATCCCACTGGTCCGCCACAGAGGCCTGCCAAGCTGAGAGGTAGTGGCGTAAGTGGCCACCTAACTGCGGGTGGGGACCCTGGTTCGGTGAGTCATGCAGAAGGGGGTTTGGAAGCCTTTGGCTTTCCGGAGGACTTGGGTCTCCATTGCTGCTTAGGCTTGGATGAGGAGCGAGGAGCCTGAGGGACCTTCTGGGTCACTTGGCGTGAATCTACCTGAAAGGGATGAAAAAGCAGATTCCTTTTGACAGGCGCCTTCTTCCTCAGGTCCACTGGCAGGTGAGAACTCTTCCCTCCAGTGGCCTCTTTGATGAGATCCTTAAGCTCAGGCCCAAACAGGGAGGATCCCTTAAAAGGCATAGACAGGAGAGTCTTCTTGGAGGCAGTGTCAGCAGACCAGATCGTGAGCCAAAGAGCCTGTCTGGCTACCACAGACACGGTAGATGCCCTGGCTACCATATGCACAGCATGAAACAGGGCAGCACAGACATAATGCTGGGCCTCAGTAATGTTTGTGAGAAGACGCAACATGTCAGAAGTAGGGGCCCCCTGACGGACAGCAGTATTAAGCTGTTCAGTCCAAACAGCCACCGCCCTATTTACCCATGCAGCAGCGAAGGCAGGGCGAAGGGCAGAGCCCGCTGTTGCAAAAATAGCCTTGAGAGAAGTCTCAAGTTTCTTATCAGTCCAGTCTTTGAGAGCAGAGACATCAACCACTGGGAAGGCAGTGGACTTAGAAAGCCTGGAAACTGGGGCATCCACTTTGGGGGGGGATGAACCCACTGAGTGAGGGTCATTTCAGAAAACAGGTAAAGTTTAGCAAACTTCCTAGACACAGATGGTTTCATGTCTGGAAATTTCCACTCCTCTGACACCAAGCGGTCAAGGGTGGGGGGGTTAGGTGGAAAGCAAGCATGGGGCCTAACAGGCTCCTGGAAAACATCAGAGGGGTCCGAAGACACCTCCTGCACCAAGAGAATATTCAGGGTGGACAACACAGCCCTGATCAGGCCCTCAGCCGAGGGAATGGGGTCCGCCTCAAAGGGGACCCCAAAAAACTGAAATGAAGGGACAGCTGAACAGTCATCATCAGAGTCCACCAACAATTCCTCCTCAGAGGAATCAGACACATCAGGTACACCCAACAGTTCAGGAAGGGAAGATCTGATACGGGTGGGGGCCTGCCACGAGTGTAAGACCCCCTGCAAAGTGGATGGAAGGAGTTGTAAGGTGGACCGGAGGTCCCTGGTAGTAGCCTTAAACTCTTGCATCCATACTGGCTCTAGTGCATGGCTGGAGGTCCCTGCAGAGGATTCAGGGGCAGCAGCGCATGTTGGACAAACATGACCTGAGTAATCTCCAGGTAACCCTGAGTGACATGAGGAGCAATGAGCAATGGGGGACACAGACTCCCCAGTATCCTGTGTCTTAGGATTAGCCCCAGGGTCTAAAGGAGTAGACATTCTCAGAGTCAAACGGTCAAGGTATCAAAACACCCACAAAATAGTGTGTATGATAAATAAATGCACCCCAGAAATGCTAAATAAGACTTATCTGGTAGGCGAAGGGTTAAACTGCGGAGGAGAGAAGGAGTGTCCAAGCCCTGAGTAGAATACTCGATCGGCGAATACACAAAATGGCTGCCGTGACAGGAGCCAATCGGAAACGAGTGTGCGAAGTGGGCGCTCATGGGAAACGTAGTTTCGATGACAGAGTACCCCAACAGTGCCCAAAGCCCCCAACAACCCCAGAATGTTGACCAGATGACAGAGCAAGAGAAAACCCACAAAATGAGCCACCTCTGACCTAGCTACGTGAAGTGGTTGCAGAGATATGTCCCAAACTGTAAAGTCCCATAGAAGTGAATGGACCAATGGCGTCTATGCGGTAAACGTGCGCCAGAACATAAAGTTAACAAAGTTAAAACCAAAACATAAAACCACTGAAAAGCCGACTAGAACAAGTCAGTAGACCCAATAAACAATGGTCCCAGTAGGGAAAGTGCCCACAATGCCCTCAAAGCAGCAAAAGGGTTAAGTTACCACAGAAACTTGCTCCAGACACCCCACAGACATACAGATAAACCCAATGAGTGCATGAGTATGTAATTGGAATTCCAAATGAGACCCCTGTGCGGAGGGGAAGCATGGGACATGTGGACTTCAGCACTCAAGGGGTGCTCACCTTTTTCAGCAGCTCTTCTGTCTTCAGATTACCATATATCAAGAAAAAGACTAGGTGGGCAACTCCTGGGGAAAGAACTTGCAGCCAAGATTTTCCTCCGAGGGCTTAGGTCCACAAAAGCGCCTGGTAAACTGAGCTATCCACATATGGATGATGGGAATTGTCAGTGATGGTAATCCGCCTAATGCTGGTATTCCATATCTAACAGAAAAAATAATAAAGAAGCTAAATCTACAGCAGAACTGTTCTCTTACCTTGTGTCTTGACCAAGGAACAAATCTTACTGGTTGGGGATTGGCTACCTGCAAGCTAAGGAGAGGAGGTAGGCTCCACCCAGCAATCACTTCTTAGAATTGTTCCTGCCTATTAAAGGGGTGATCGCCTACCCAAAGTTACCAGTAACCTGTATTGGACAACAGAGAAAGCAAGTTTAGGATTACATTTCAAGGACGCGGCACATGAATAGCTCTCATTTTTAAATATGTTGTGTGTGAGGGTGTGATATTTAAAGCTGAATCAACCTGAGTGTAGCAGACACATGATTACACTGGGCTCTGTGGTGATATCCCATAGTCACCAAAACAATGTCCCACTGTATGAAGAAAACCGGTGACGTGGAAGAGAAAATCTAACATAATGGAGACCCAGCAATGACCAAGTCATCGTTAGATATCTTTTCTCCTAAAATGACCTTGTTCTGACCCTGCACTGTTCCTTTAACACCACACAACCCCACTGAAGGAAAGTTGGAGGAAGGGGCTGAGCACAGTACAGTGTGGGATCTGAACATAACCACAGGAGGAGAAACTGAGAGCAAACACTCTCCCTGTTGCCGTAGCAACATAAGAAACATGTTAAACTGTTTAACCCCTTAAGGACCGGAGGTTATGGGACATTTCCGTCCCATAACGTCCGCATAGGGGCACTTTGACGAGCCGGTACACGTGACCTGTCACGTGTATCGGCGCGTCACTATGGGACTTGAAACAGATCGCTCCGATCTTGGAGCGGTCTATTTCATGCCCTATTTTTACTTACAGCGCTCCCGGTAGAGCGCTGTAAGTAAAAAGTACGTGACGTACCAGGACGTCAAGGGTCTTTCGAGCAAATTTACCCTTGACGGTCCTGGTACGTCAAGGGTCCCTAAGGGGTTAATAATTTGTGTGAATAAGACACGAGGACACTGATAAAAGCAGATCTGATATATTTACTGCCCTTGTCTCAGAGATGTCCTAGGAAGTTCTGCACTTCTAAATCAATGGGAACGGCAGGAAGTTTGATTTCTTGGTTTCCTCCAGAACAAAAATTCTCCTTGCTTTAAATTGGACATTTAACTCCTCTAGAATCCAAGGGGTTAAAAGCTCTATTTAAATCAAAGTGTGTTTTTATTTTGTGCCCAGTGGTGCTGTCTCACCGGTGCTGCTACATAATAATTAACCATGTAATAACGGTGCTGCTCCTGTTCCGGTGCACAATGGGCAGGCGCTATCATACTAGTTCAGTCGCCCAGCAGGGGGCGTAGGTAGGATTAAATGCACCAATCTGCTTGGACAACTGGCAGTGCAGGAAAGGCCTTAGGATCCATCATGTTGACCTCAGTGTGTAGGTATTCCAGCCGGGAGAGGCGCATATCCTGTGATACCGCGCAGGCTGGAGGGGGAGAGAGTCCAGTCAGTGACCCCCATGGGGGGAACGAGGAGAGGCTGCATGACAATCCTTGCCTCCCTTTGTAGTGATCCCATGTCCATCAGACACAGAGGAATATGTCAGAGTCCGGTGTCACCAGAGAGGTCAGGGCTGGAAGATGGCCGGTAAGGACTCCGCGCAGATTCCGAGGAGCGAATCCTCATCTAGTGCCGGTCTGGGTTTCTTCTGGAACAGAGAGGGAAGGTTCCGGATGTGAACCTCCTTCCGGAACTGTTCTCCCAGCGGCTTCTGGAAGAAGAGTTGGGGTGTTAGATACAGAGATAATGAAGACACGCACAAAGGCGAAAGTAGAGTACGTCAGGGGAAAACAAAAGGTACAAATAAAAATCCCCCAAACTGGTCATTAACTTAAATGGATCATTTAACCCATTGCATGATGGAGAGTTCAATCCTATATAATAATTCGCTAGGATGTTTGTCACGATGCAGTCATGCGCAGTGCCTGCATTCCGCCACTCTCTACTGCGCGCGAGGGAGGCAATGCAAGACTGAATCGTGTGGAACAATGGCCTCTTAACCCTTTGAGTGCCAGAGGGGTACACAACGCATTGCAAAGCAATGCGTTGTGTACACCTCTGGCACTCAATGGGTTAACATTACCCGGACCTTGGCCTGTGTACACAGGCTTTTACACTAATAAGATGTAATGTAGATGTTCCACTCACCTGTAATTGACGCAGTTCAGCCTCCGGGTGCGATCACATTCACTGGATGACCCCCAGTGTCAGTACCAATACGGTCACAGCCACCTATCACAGCTTCCACAGCCTCTTCCGATATCCCAGACAGCCCAATGTGGAGATATACATGTCCCCTATCTAGGACCCACCATAGACAAGGCCTGCAAGTGGATACTACCCCCCCACCACATGGGGGTGAATATACTGCAAGAGTCTGGTGCAGTATGGTTAGGATGCGCCCGGGGCCGTGTATGAATGGTTGTGGGTGTCTCTCACTGTGGCACTCGTATTATTGTAGATGCCGTATTTTGTCCTCTGGACGCATGTGCATCGCTCTGAGAGGTGCCTTGTAGGAGCAGTGTCGGGACACATGGGAGCTGATCTGTATGTGGGACAGGCATGATTGGTGTTGGCATGCACAATGGCAGATCCAATCCAGATCTAGCTGCCATAAGATGATCAGCGCATAGGGTGTGGTCATACCATTATTACTTGCTGATTGGACTAGGAGATGTGGAACGCATATGCGTTCCAGAGGACACATGACCTCTTTACGTAAGGTGTATGAAATGCGTCACTTCCTCCCATAGTAGAGTGGATGGCCTGAAGTTTGGCGCCAGAGGCGTTATGAGATGTATAAAAAGTATGATGGTGGGTCAGATCATATATACACCCCTGAAGAAGCAGCGTTCAGTTGCAAAACGCGTAGGGTGATCCCATTTTGAATAGTTTGTATTCGTTTAATATATATATATACAGCATATATTTATTTTATGTGCAGATTTTTAATTGTACAAATGTTCCATTAAATACATATTGATAACGCTATTCCAGTAGACTCCTGTGTTATAAGGCAGCTTGCCCTAGTAGTATCCACTTGCAGGCCTTGTCTATGGTGGGTCCTAGATAGGGGACATGTATATCTCCACATCGGGCTGTCTGGGATATCGGAAGAGGCTGTGGAAGCTGTGATAGGTGGCTGTGACCGATATTGGTACCGACACTGGGGGTCATCCAGTGAATGTGATCGCACCCAGAGGCTGAACTGCGTCAGCTACAGGTCAGTGGAACATCTACATTACATCTTCTGGTGATCTACACGGTGGAGGAGATGAATATTAATAAAGCCACGCGGTGAAGATTTTGAAACAAACAACAAAAGGAAAGTACAGTTTACACTTCGGTTGCGTGCGCTTCTCATTTGTGATTTTGGACATGCTCTGTGGGGACATTGTGATTTTGGACATGCTCTGTGGGGACTTTGTGTTTTTGGACATGCTCTGTGGGGACTTTGTGTTTTTGGACATGCTCTGTGGGGACTTTGTGTTTTTGGACATGCTCTGTGGGGACTTTGTGTTTTTGGACATGCTCTGTGGGGACTTTGTGTTTGTGGACATGCTCTGTGGGGACTTTGTGATTTTGGACATTCTCTGTGGGGACATTGTGATTTTGGACATGCTCTGTGGGGACTTTGTGTTTTTGGACATTCTCTGTGGGGACATTGTGTTTTTGGACATGCTCTGTGGGGACTTTGTGATTTTGGACATTCTCTGTGGGGACTTTGTGTTTTTGGACATTCTCTGTGGGGACTTTGTGTTTTTGGACATTCTCTGTGGGGACTTTGTGTTTGTGGACATTCTCTGTGGGGACATTGTGTTTGTGGACATTCTCTGTGGGGACTTTGTGTTTGTGGACATTCTCTGTGGGGACATTGTGTTTGTGGACATTCTCTGTGGGGACATTGTGTTTGTGGACATTCTCTGTGGGGACTTTGTGTTTGTGGACATTCTCTGTGGGGACTTTGTGTTTTTGGACATGCTCTGTGGGGACATTGTGTTTTTGGACATTCTCTGTGGGGACTTTGTGTTTGTGGACATTCTCTGTGGGGACTTTGTGTTTGTGGACATTCTCTGTGGGGACTTTGTGTTTGTGGACATGCTCTGTGGGGACTTTGTGTTTGTGGACATTCTCTGTGGGGACATTGTGTTTGTGGACATTCTCTGTGGGGACTTTGTGTTTGTGGACATTCTCTGTGGGGACATTGTGTTTTTGGACATGCTCTGTGGGGACATTGTGTTTTTGGACATGCTCTGTGGGGACTTTGTGTTTTTGGACATTCTCTGTGGGGACTTTGTGATTTTGGACATGCTCTGTGGGGACTTTGTGTTTGTGGACATTCTCTGTGGGGACATTGTGTTTGTGGACATTCTCTGTGGGGACATTGTGTTTTTGGACATTCTCTGTGGGGACTTTGTGTTTTTGGACATGCTCTGTGGGGACTTTGTGTTTGTGGACATGCTCTGTGGGGACATTGTGTTTTTGGACATTCTCTGTGGGGACATTGTGTTTTTGGACATGCTCTGTGGGGACATTGTGTTTTTGGACATTCTCTGTGGGGACTTTGTGTTTGTGGACATTCTCTGTGGGGACATTGTGTTTTTGGACATTCTCTGTGGGGACATTGTGTTTTTGGACATGCTCTGTGGGGACATTGTGTTTTTGGACATTCTCTGTGGGGACTTTGTGTTTGTGGACATTCTCTGTGGGGACTTTGTGTTTGTGGACATTCTCTGTGGGGACATTGTGTTTTTGGACATTCTCTGTGGGGACATTGTGTTTTTGGACATGCTCTGTGGGGACATTGTGTTTTTGGACATGCTCTGTGGGGACATTGTGTTTGTGGACATTCTCTGTGGGGACATTGTGTTTTTGGACATTCTCTGTGGGGACATTGTGTTTTTGGACATGCTCTGTGGGGACATTGTGTTTTTGGACATTCTCTGTGGGGACTTTGTGTTTGTGGACATTCTCTGTGGGGACATTGTGTTTTTGGACATTCTCTGTGGGGACTTTGTGTTTGTGGACATTCTCTGTGGGGACATTGTGTTTTTGGACATTCTCTGTGGGGACATTGTGTTTTTGGACATTCTCTGTGGGGACTTTGTGTTTGTGGACATTCTCTGTGGGGACATTGTGTTTTTGGACATTCTCTGTGGGGACTTTGTGTTTGTGGACATTCTCTGTGGGGACATTGTGTTTTTGGACATGCTCTGTGGGGACATTGTGTTTGTGGACATTCTCTGTGGGGACATTGTGTTTTTGGACATTCTCTGTGGGGACATTGTGTTTTTGGACATTCTCTGTGGGGACTTTGTGTTTTTGGACATGCTCTGTGGGGACTTTGTGTTTTTGGACATGCTCTGTGGGGACTTTGTGTTTTTGGACATTCTCTGTGGGGACATTGTGATTTTGGACATGCTCTGTGGGGACTTTGTGTTTTTGGACATGCTCTGTGGGGACATTGTGTTTTTGGACATGCTCTGTGGGGACTTTGTGTTTTTGGACATGCTCTGTGGGGACTTTGTGTTTGTGGACATTCTCTGTGGGGACATTGTGTTTGTGGACATTCTCTGTGGGGACATTGTGTTTGTGGACATGCTCTGTGGGGACTTTGTGTTTTTGGACATTCTCTGTGGGGACTTTGTGTTTGTGGACATTCTCTGTGGGGACATTGTGTTTTTGGACATTCTCTGTGGGGACTTTGTGTTTGTGGACATTCTCTGTGGGGACATTGTGTTTGTGGACATTCTCTGTGGGGACTTTGTGTTTTTGGACATTCTCTGTGGGGACTTTGTGTTTGTGGACATGCTCTGTGGGGACTTTGTGTTTGTGGACATTCTCTGTGGGGACTTTGTGTTTGTGGACATTCTCTGTGGGGACTTTGTGTTTGTGGACATTCTCTGTGGGGACATTGTGTTTGTGGACATTCTCTGTGGGGACATTGTGTTTTTGGACATTCTCTGTGGGGACTTTGTGATTTTGGACATGCTCTGTGGGGACATTGTGTTTGTGGACATTCTCTGTGGGGACATTGTGTTTTTGGACATGCTCTGTGGGGACATTGTGTTTTTGGACATTCTCTGTGGGGACTTTGTGTTTTTGGACATGCTCTGTGGGGACTTTGTGTTTGTGGACATTCTCTGTGGGGACTTTGTGTTTGTGGACATTCTCTGTGGGGACATTGTGTTTTTGGACATGCTCTGTGGGGACATTGTGTTTTTGGACATTCTCTGTGGGGACTTTGTGTTTTTGGACATGCTCTGTGGGGACTTTGTGTTTGTGGACATTCTCTGTGGGGACTTTGTGTTTGTGGACATTCTCTGTGGGGACATTGTGTTTTTGGACATGCTCTGTGGGGACATTGTGTTTTTGGACATTCTCTGTGGGGACATTGTGTTTGTGGACATTCTCTGTGGGGACATTGTGTTTTTGGACATTCTCTGTGGGGACATTGTGTTTTTGGACATGCTCTGTGGGGACTTTGTGTTTTTGGACATTCTCTGTGGGGACTTTGTGTTTGTGGACATTCTCTGTGGGGACTTTGTGTTTTTGGACATGCTCTGTGGGGACATTGTGTTTTTGGACATTCTCTGTGGGGACTTTGTGTTTTTGGACATGCTCTGTGGGGACATTGTGTTTTTGGACATTCTCTGTGGGGACATTGTGTTTTTGGACATTCTCTGTGGGGACATTGTGATTTTGGACATGCTCTGTGGGGACATTGTGATTTTGGACATTCTCTGTGGGGACTTTGTGTTTTTGGACATGCTCTGTGGGGACTTTGTGTTTTTGGACATGCTCTGTGGGGACTTTGTGTTTTTGGACATGCTCTGTGGGGACTCAGAAGCCATGAAGGGAAAGCTGCACTGCTCTCTGGAGGACTCACATTTACGTATCAGGTTATATCTGACTAATTTCTGGTGTAATAGTGCTGAGATTTTATTGTGAGCACTCTAGCATTCGGTGGGTTAAATACCCTGTTTAAATGAATGAGAATACCTATTTGTGAAAGTAAAAATCTTGGGTGTTATCATCTATCCATGATAATGCTCATTATCTCCATGTGATCGTCTGCTTGTTGTCTGTAATCACTAGACTAGAACTGAACAACAGAAATATAAAATCATCTAAACTGAAAATACTCACTTCCTTACCGCTAGCATGTATACAAGTATATCACTAAAATACACACTTCCTCACCGCTAGCATGTATACAAGTATATCACTAAAATACACACTTCCTCACCGCTAGCATGTATACAAGTATATCACTAAAATACACACTTCCTTACCGCTAGCATGTATACAGTTATATCCCTAAAATACACACTTCCTTACCGCTAGCATGTATACAGTTATATCACTAAAATACACACTTCCTTACCGCTAGCATGTATACAGTTATATCCCTAAAATACTCACTTCCTTACCGCTAGCATGTATACAGTTATATCCCTAAAATACACACTTCCTCACCGCTAGCATGTATACAAGTATATCCCTAAAATACACACTTCCTTACCACTAGCATGTATACAGTTATATCCCTAAAATACTCACTTCCTTACCGCTAGCATGTATACAGTTATATCCCTAAAATACACACTTCCTCACCGCTAGCATGTATACAAGTATATCCCTAAAATACACACTTCCTTACCGCTAGCATGTATACAGTTATATCCCTAAAATACTCACTTCCTTACCGCTAGCATGTATACAAGTATATCCCTAAAATACACACTTCCTTACCGCTAGCATGTATACAGTTATATCCCTAAAATACTCACTTCCTTACCGCTAGCATGTATACAAGTATATCCCTAAAATACACACTTCCTTACCACTAGCATGTATACAGTTATATACCTAAAATACTCACTTCCTTACCGCTAGCATGTATACAGTTATATCCCTAAAATACACACTTTCTCACCGCTAGCATGTATACAAGTATATCCCTAAAATACACACTTCCTTACCGCTAGCATGTATACAGTTATATCCCTAAAATACTCACTTCCTTACCGCTAGCATGTATACAAGTATATCTCTAAAATACACACTTCCTTACCGCTAGCATGTATACAGTTATATCCCTAAAATACACACTTCCTTACCGCTAGCATGTATACAAGTATATCCCTAAAATACTCACTTCCTTACCGCTAGCATGTATACAGTTATATCCCTAAAATACACACTTCCTTACCGTTAGCATGTATACAGTTATATCCCTAAAATACTCACTTCCTTACCGCTATCATGTATACAGTTATATCCCTAAAATACACACTTCCTTACCGCTAGCATGTATACAAGTATATCCCTAAAATACTCACTTCCTTACCGCTAGCATGTATACAGTTATATCCCTAAAATACACACTTCCTTACCGTTAGCATGTATACAGTTATATCCCTAAAATACTCACTTCCTTACCGCTAGCATGTATACAGTTATATCCCTAAAATACACACTTCCTCACCGCTAGCATGTATACAGTTATATCCCTAAAATACACACTTCCTTACCGCTAGCATGTATAGTTATATCCCTAAAATGCACACTTCCTCACCGCTAGCATGTATACAGTTATATCCCTAAAATACACACTTCCTTACCGCTAGCATGTATACAAGTATATCCCTAAAATACACACTTCCTCACCGCTAGCATGTATACAGTTATATCCCTAAAATACACACTTCCTTACCGCTAGCATGTATACAGTTATATCCCTAAAATACACACTTCCTTACCGCTAGCATGTATACAGTTATATCCCTAAAATACACTTCCTTACCGCTAGCATGTATACAGTTATATCCCTAAAATACACACTTCCTTACCGCTAGCATGTATACAGTTATATCCCTAAAATACACACTTCCTTACCGCTAGCATGTATACAGTTATATCCCTAAAATACACACTCCCTTACCGCTAGCATGTATACAGTTATATCCCTAAAATACACACTTCCTCACCGCTAGCATGTATACAAGTATATCCCTAAAATACACACTTCCTTACCGCTAGCATGTATACAGTTATATCCCTAAAATACACACTTCCTTACCGCTAGCATGTATACAGTTATATCCCTAAAATACACACTTCCTTACCGCTAACATATATACAGTTATATCCCTAAAATACACACTTCCTTACCGCTAGCATGTATACAGTTATATCCCTAAAATAAACACTTCCTCACCGCTAGCATGTATACAGTTATATCCCTAAAATACACACTTCCTCACCGCTAGCATGTATACAAGTATATCCCTAAAATACACACTTCGTTACCGCTAGCATGTATACAGTTATATTCCTAAAATACTCACTTCCTTACCGCTAGCATGTATACAGTTATATCCCTAAAATACACACTTCCTTACCGCTAGCATGTATACAGTTATATCCCTAAAATACTCACTTCCTTACCGCTAGCATGTATACAGTTATATCCCTAAAATACTCACTTCCTTACCGCTAGCATGTATACAGTTATATCCCTAAAATACACACTTCCTTACCGCTAGCATGTATACAGTTATATCCCTAAAATACACACATCCATACTGCTAGCATGTATACACTTATATCCCTAAAATACTCACTTCCTTACCGCTAGCATGAATACAAGTATATCCCTAAAATACACACTTCCTTACCGCTAGCATGTATACAGTTATATCCCTAAAACACACACTTCCTTACCGCTAGCATGTATACAGTTATATCCCTAAAATAAACACTTCCTCACCGCTAGCATGTATACAGTTATATCCCTAAAATACACACTTCCTCACCGCTAGCATGTATACAAGTATATCCCTAAAATACACACTTCGTTACCGCTAGCATGTATACAGTTATATCCCTAAAATACTCACTTCCTTACCGCTAGCATGTATACAGTTATATCCCTAAAATAAACACTTCCTCACCGCTAGCATGTATACACTTATATCCCTAAAATACTCACTTCCTTACCGCTAGCATGTATACAAGTATATCCCTAAAATACACACTTCCTTACCGCTAGCATGTATACAGTTATATCCCTAAAATACACACTTCCTTACCGCTAGCATGTATACAGTTATATCCCTAAAATACTCACTTCCTTACCGCTAGCATGTATACAGTTATATCCCTAAAATAAACACTTCCTCACCGCTAGCATGTATACAGTTATATCCCTAAAATACACACTTCCTCACCGCTAGCATGTATACAAGTATATCCCTAAAATACACACTTCGTTACCGCTAGCATGTATACAGTTATATCCCTAAAATACTCACTTCCTTACCGCTAGCATGTATACAGTTATATCCCTAAAATAAACACTTCCTCACCGCTAGCATGTATACAGTTATATCCCTAAAATACACTTCCTTACCGCTATCATGTATACAGTTATATCCCTAAAATACACACTTCCACACCGCTAGCATGTATAAAAGTATATCCCTAAAATACTCACTTCCTTACCGCTAGCATGTATACAGTTATATCCCTAAAATACACACTTCCTTACCGCTAGCATGTATACAGTTATATCCCTAAAATACACACTTCCTTACCGCTAGCATGTATACAGTTATATCCCTAAAATACACGCTTCCTTACCGCTAGCATGTATACAGTTATATCCCTAAAATACACACTTCCTTACCGCTAGCATGTATACTATTATATCCCTAAAATACACACTTCCCTACTGCTAGCATGTATACAGTTATATCCCTAAAATACACTTCCTTACCGCTAGCATGTATACAGTTATATCCCTAAAATACACACTTCCTTACCGCTAGCATGTATACAGTTATATCCCTAAAATACACACTTCCTTACCGCTAGCATGAATACAGTTATATCCCTAAAATACACACTTCCTTACCGCTAGCATGTATACAGTTATATCCCTAAAATACTCACTTCCTTACCGCTAGCATGTATACAGTTATATCCCTAAAATACTCACTTCCTTACCGCTAGCATGTATACAGTTATATCCCTAAAATGCACACTTCCTCACCGCTAGCATGTATACAGTTATATCCCTAAAATACTCACTTCCTTACCGCTAGCATGTATACAGTTATATCCCTAAAATACACACTTCCCTACCGCTAGCATGTATACAGTTATATCCCTAAAATACACACTTCCTTACTGCTAGCATGTATACAGTTATATCCCTAAAATACACACTTCCTTACCGCTAGCATGTATACAGTTATATCCCTAAAATACACACTTCCTTACCGCTAGCATGTATACAGTTATATCCCTAAAATACACACTTCCCTACCGCTAGCATGTATACAGTTATATCCCTAAAATACTCACTTCCTTACCGCTAGCATGTATACAGTTATATCCCTAAAATGCACACTTCCTCACCGCTAGCATGTATACAGTTATATCCCTAAAATACTCACTTCCTTACCGCTAGCATGTATACAGTTATATCCCTAAAATACACACTTCCTTACCGCTAGCATGTATACAGTTATATCCCTAAAATACTCACTTCCTTACCGCTAGCATGTATACAGTTATATCCCTAAAATACACTTCCTTACCGCTAGCATGTATACAGTTATATCCCTAAAATACACACTTCCTTACCGCTAGCATGTATACAGTTATATCCCTAAAATACACACTTCCTTACCGCTAGCATGTATACAGTTATATCCCTAAAATACACACTTCCCTACCGCTAGCATGTATACAGTTATATCCCTAAAATACTCACTTCCTTACCGCTAGCATGTATACAGTTATATCCCTAAAATGCACACTTCCTCACCGCTAGCATGTATACAGTTATATCCCTAAAATACTCACTTCCTTACCGCTAGCATGTATACAGTTATATCCCTAAAATACACACTTCCCTACCGCTAGCATGTATACAGTTATATCCCTAAAATACACACTTCCTTACCGCTAGCATGTATACAGTTATATCCCTAAAATACTCACTTCCTTACCGCTAGCATGTATACAGTTATATCCCTAAAATACTCACTTCCTTACCGCTAGCATGTATACAGTTATATCCCTAAAATACACACTTCCTTACCGCTAGCATGTATACAGTTATATCCCTAAAATACACACATCCATACCGCTAGCATGTATACACTTATATCCCTAAAATACTCACTTCCTTACCGCTAGCATGTATACAAGTATATCCCTAAAATACACACTTCCTTACCGCTAGCATGTATACAGTTATATCCCTAAAATACACACTTCCTTACCGCTAGCATGTATACAGTTATATCCCTAAAATAAACACTTCCTCACCGCTAGCATGTATACAGTTATATCCCTAAAATACACACTTCCTCACCGCTAGCATGTATACAAGTATATCCCTAAAATACACACTTCGTTACCGCTAGCATGTATACAGTTATATCCCTAAAATACTCACTTCCTTACCGCTAGCATGTATACAGTTATATCCCTAAAATAAACACTTCCTCACCGCTAGCATGTATACACTTATATCCCTAAAATACTCACTTCCTTACCGCTAGCATGTATACAAGTATATCCCTAAAATACACACTTCCTTACCGCTAGCATGTATACAGTTATATCCCTAAAATACACACTTCCTTACCGCTAGCATGTATACAGTTATATCCCTAAAATACTCACTTCCTTACCGCTAGCATGTATACAGTTATATCCCTAAAATACTCACTTCCTTACCGCTAGCATGTATACAGTTATATCCCTAAAATAAACACTTCCTCACCGCTAGCATGTACACAGTTATATCCCTAAAATACACTTCCTTACCGCTATCATGTATACAGTTATATCCCTAAAATACACACTTCCTCACCGCTAGCATGTATACAAGTATATCCCTAAAATACTCACTTCCTTACCGCTAGCATGTATACAGTTATATCCCTAAAATACACACTTCCTTACCGCTAGCATGTATACAGTTATATCCCTAAAATACACACTTCCTTACCGCTAGCATGTATACAGTTATATCCCTAAAATACACGCTTCCTTACCGCTAGCATGTATACAGTTATATCCCTAAAATACACACTTCCTTACCGCTAGCATGTATACTATTATATCCCTAAAATACACACTTCCCTACCGCTAGCATGTATACAGTTATATCCCTAAAATACACTTCCTTACCGCTAGCATGTATACAGTTATATCCCTAAAATACACACATCCATACCGCTAGCATGTATACACTTATATCCCTAAAATACTCACTTCCTTACCGCTAGCATGTATACAAGTATATCCCTAAAATACACACTTCCTTACCGCTAGCATGTATACAGTTATATCCCTAAAATACACACTTCCTTACCGCTAGCATGTATACAGTTATATCCCTAAAATACACTTCCTTACCGCTAGCATGTATACAGTTATATCCCTAAAATACACACTTCCTTACCGCTAGCATGCATACAGTTATATCCCTAAAATACACACTTCCTTACCGCTAGCATGTATACAGTTATATCCCTAAAATACACACTTCCCTACCGCTAGCATGTATACAGTTATATCCCTAAAATACACACTTCCTTACCGCTAGCATGTATACAGTTATATCCCTAAAATACTCAGTTCCTTACCGCTAGCATGTATACAAGTATATCCCTAAAATACACACTTCCTTACCGCTAGCATGTATACAGTTATATCCCTAAAATACACACTTCCTTACCGCTAGCATGTATACAGTTATATCCCTAAAATACTCACTTCCTTACCGCTAGCATGTATACAGTTATATCCCTAAAATAAACACTTCCTCACCGCTAGCATGTATACAGTTATATCCCTAAAATACACACTTCCTCACCGCTAGCATGTATACAAGTATATCCCTAAAATACACACTTCGTTACCGCTAGCATGTATACAGTTATATCCCTAAAATACTCACTTCCTTACCGCTAGCATGTATACAGTTATATCCCTAAAATAAACACTTCCTCACCGCTAGCATGTATACAGTTATATCCCTAAAATACACTTCCTTACCGCTATCATGTATACAGTTATATCCCTAAAATACACACTTCCTCACCGCTAGCATGTATACAAGTATATCCCTAATATACTCACTTCCTTACCGCTAGCATGTATACAGTTATATCCCTAAAATACACACTTCCTTACCGCTAGCATGTATACAGTTATATCCCTAAAATACACACTTCCTTACCGCTAGCATGTATACAGTTATATCCCTAAAATACACGCTTCCTTACCGCTAGCATGTATACAGTTATATCCCTAAAATACACACTTCCTTACCGCTAGCATGTATACTATTATATCCCTAAAATACACACTTCCCTACCGCTAGCATGTATACAGTTATATCCCTAAAATACACTTCCTTACCGCTAGCATGTATACAGTTATATCCCTAAAATACACACTTCCTTACCGCTAGCATGTATACAGTTATATCCCTAAAATACACACTTCCTTACCGCTAGCATGAATACAGTTATATCCCTAAAATACACACTTCCTTACCGCTAGCATGTATACAGTTATATCCCTAAAATACACACTTCCTTACCGCTAGCATGTATACAGTTATATCCCTAAAATACTCACTTCCTTACCGCTAGCATGTATACAGTTATATCCCTAAAATGCACACTTCCTCACCGCTAGCATGTATACAGTTATATCCCTAAAATACTCACTTCCTTACCGCTAGCATGTATACAGTTATATCCCTAAAATACACACTTCCCTACCGCTAGCATGTATACAGTTATATCCCTAAAATACACACTTCCTTACTGCTAGCATGTATACAGTTATATCCCTAAAATACACACTTCCTTACCGCTAGAATGTATACAGTTATATCCCTAAAATACACACTTCCTTACCGCTAGCATGTATACAGTTATATCCCTAAAATACACACTTCCCTACCGCTAGCATGTATACAGTTATATCCCTAAAATACTCACTTCCTTACCGCTAGCATGTATACAGTTATATCCCTAAAATGCACACTTCCTCACCGCTAGCATGTATACAGTTATATCCCTAAAATACTCACTTCCTTACCGCTAGCATGTATACAGTTATATCCCTAAAATACACACTTCCCTACCGCTAGCATGTATACAGTTATATCCCTAAAATACACACTTCCTTACCGCTAGCATGTATACAGTTATATCCCTAAAATACTCACTTCCTTACCGCTAGCATGTATACAGTTATATCCCTAAAATACTCACTTCCTTACCGCTAGCATGTATACAGTTATATCCCTAAAATACACACTTCCTTACCGCTAGCATGTATACAGTTATATCCCTAAAATACACACATCCATACCGCTAGCATGTATACACTTATATCCCTAAAATACTCACTTCCTTACCGCTAGCATGTATACAAGTATATCCCTAAAATACACACTTCCTTACCGCTAGCATGTATACAGTTATATCCCTAAAATACACACTTCCTTACCGCTAGCATGTATACAGTTATATCCCTAAAATAAACACTTCCTCGCCGCTAGCATGTATACAGTTATATCCCTAAAATACACACTTCCTCACCGCTAGCATGTATACAAGTATATCCCTAAAATACACACTTCGTTACCGCTAGCATGTATACAGTTATATCCCTAAAATACTCACTTCCTTACCGCTAGCATGTATACAGTTATATCCCTAAAATAAACACTTCCTCACCGCTAGCATGTATACACTTATATCCCTAAAATACTCACTTCCTTACCGCTAGCATGTATACAAGTATATCCTTAAAATACACACTTCCTTACCGCTAGCATGTATACAGTTATATCCCTAAAATACACACTTCCTTACCGCTAGCATGTATACAGTTATATCCCTAAAATACTCACTTCCTTACCGCTAGCATGTATACAGTTATATCCCTAAAATAAACACTTCCTCACCGCTAGCATGTATACAGTTATATCCCTAAAATACACACTTCCTCACCGCTAGCATGTATACAAGTATATCCCTAAAATACACACTTCATTACCGCTAGCATGTATACAGTTATATCCCTAAAATACTCACTTCTTTACCGCTAGCATGTATACAGTTATATCCCTAAAATAAACACTTCCTCACCGCTAGCATGTATACAGTTATATCCCTAAAATACACTTCCTTACCGCTATCATGTATACAGTTATATCCCTAAAATACACACTTCCTCACCGCTAGCATGTATACAAGTATATCCCTAAAATACTCACTTCCTTACCGCTAGCATGTATACAGTTATATCCCTAAAATACACACTTCCTTACCGCTAGCATGTATACAGTTATATCCCTAAAATACACACTTCCTTACCGCTAGCATGTATACAGTTATATCCCTAAAATACACGCTTCCTTACCGCTAGCATGTATACAGTTATATCCCTAAAATACACACTTCCTTACCGCTAGCATGTATACTATTATATCCCTAAAATACACACTTCCCTACCGCTAGCATGTATACAGTTATATCCCTAAAATACACTTCCTTACCGCTAGCATGTATACAGTTATATCCCTAAAATACACACTTCCTTACCGCTAGCATGTATACAGTTATATCCCTAAAATACACACTTCCTTACCGCTAGCATGAATACAGTTATATCCCTAAAATACACACTTCCTTACCGCTAGCATGTATACAGTTATATCCCTAAAATACTCACTTCCTTACCGCTAGCATGTATACAGTTATATCCCTAAAATACTCACTTCCTTACCGCTAGCATGTATACAGTTATATCCCTAAAATGCACACTTCCTCACCGCTAGCATGTATACAGTTATATCCCTAAAATACTCACTTCCTTACCGCTAGCATGTATACAGTTATATCCCTAAAATACACACTTCCCTACCGCTAGCATGTATACAGTTATATCCCTAAAATACACACTTCCTTACTGCTAGCATGTATACAGTTATATCCCTAAAATACACACTTCCTTACCGCTAGCATGTATACAGTTATATCCCTAAAATACACACTTCCTTACCGCTAGCATGTATACAGTTATATCCCTAAAATACACACTTCCCAACCGCTAGCATGTATACAGTTATATCCCTAAAATACTCACTTCCTTACCGCTAGCATGTATACAGTTATATCCCTAACATGCACACTTCCTCACCGCTAGCATGTATACAGTTATATCCCTAAAATACTCACTTCCTTACCGCTAGCATGTATACAGTTATATCCCTAAAATACACACTTCCCTACCGCTAGCATGTATACAGTTATATCCCTAAAATACACACTTCCTTACCGCTAGCATGTATACAGTTATATCCCTAAAATACTCACTTCCTTACCGCTAGCATGTATACAGTTATATCCCTAAAATAAACACTTCCTCACCGCTAGCATGTATACAGTTATATCCCTAAAATACACACTTCCTCACCGCTAGCATGTATACAAGTATATCCCTAAAATACACACTTCCTTACCGCTAGCATGTATACAGTTATATCCCTAAAATACTCACTTCCTCACCGCTAGCATGTATACGGTTATATCCCTAAAATACACTTCCTTACCGCTAGCATGTATACAGTTATATCCCTAAAATACACACTTCCTCACCGCTAGCATGTATACAAGTATATCCCTAAAATACTCACTTCCTTACCGCTAGCATGTATACAGTTATATCCCTAAAATACACACTTCCTTACCGCTAGCATGTATACAGTTATATCCCTAAAATACACACTTCCTTACCGCTAGCATGTATACAGTTATATCCCTAAAATACACGCTTCCTAACCGCTAGCATGTATACAGTTATATCCCTAAAATACACACTTCCCTACCGCTAGCATGTATACAGTTATATCCCTAAAATACACACTTCCCTACCGCTAGCATGTATACAGTTATATCCCTAAAATACACACTTCCTTACCGCTAGCATGTATACAGTTATATCCCTAAAATACACACTTCCTTACCGCTAGCATGTATACAGTTATATCCCTAAAATACACACTTCCCTACCGCTAGCATGTATACAGTTATATCCCTAAAATACACACTTCCTTACCGCTAGCATGTATACAGTTATATCCCTAAAATACTCACTTCCTTACCGCTAGCATGTATACAGTTATATCCCTAAAATAAACACTTCCTCACCGCTAGCATGTATACAGTTATATCCCTAAAATACACACTTCCTCACCGCTAGCATGTATACAAGTATATCCCTAAAATACACACTTCCTTACCGCTAGCATGTATACAGTTATATCCCTAAAATACTCACTTCCTTACCGCTAGCATGTATACAGTTATATCCCTAAAATAAACACTTCCTCACCGCTAGCATGTATACAGTTATATCCCTAAAATACACACTTCCTTACCGCTAGCATGTATACAGTTATATCCCTAAAATACACACTTCCTTACCGCTAGCATGTATACAGTTATATCCCTAAAATACACGCTTCCTTACCGCTAGCATGTATACAGTTATATCCCTAAAATACACACTTCCTTACCGCTAGCATGTATACTATTATATCCCTAAAATACACACTTCCCTACCGCTAGCATGTATACAGTTATATCCCTAAAATACACTTCCTTACCGCTAGCATGTATACAGTTATATCCCTAAAATACACACTTCCTTACCGCTAGCATGCATACAGTTATATCCCTAAAATACACACTTCCTTACCGCTAGCATGTATACAGTTATATCCCTAAAATACTCACTTCCTTACCGCTAGCATGTATACAGTTATATCCCTAAAATACTCACTTCCTTACCGCTAGCATGTATACAGTTATATCCCTAAAATGCACACTTCCTCACCGCTAGCATGTATACAGTTATATCCCTAAAATACTCACTTCCTTACCGCTAGCATGTATACAGTTATATCCCTAAAATACACACTTCCCTACCGCTAGCATGTATACAGTTATATCCCTAAAATACACACTTCCTTACCGCTAGCATGTATACAGTTATATCCCTAAAATACACACTTCCCTACCGCTAGCATGTATACAGTTATATCCCTAAAATACTCACTTCCTTACCGCTAGCATGTATACAGTTATATCCCTAAAATGCACACTTCCTCACCGCTAGCATGTATACAGTTATATCCCTAAAATACTCACTTCCTTACCGCTAGCATGTATACAGTTATATCCCTAAAATACACACTTCCCTACCGCTAGCATGTATACAGTTATATCCCTAAAATACACACTTCCTTACCGCTAGAATGTATACAGTTATATCCCTAAAATACACACTTCCCTACCGCTAGCATGTATACAGTTATATCCCTAAAATACACACTTCCTTACCGCTAGCATGTATACAGTTATATCCCTAAAATACACACTTCCTTACCGCTAGCATGTATACAGTTATATCCCTAAAATACTCACTTCCTTACCGCTAGCATGTATACAGTTATATCCCTAAAATACACACTTCCTTACCGCTAGCATGTATACAGTTATATCCCTAAAATACACGCTTCCTTACCGCTAGCATGTATACAGTTATATCCCTAAAATACACACTTCCTTACCGATAGCATGTATACAGTTATATCCCTAAAATACACACTTCCTCACCGCTAGCACGTATACAGTTATATCCCTAAAATACACACTTCCCTACCGCTAGCACGTATACAGTTATATTCCTAAAATACACACTTCCCTACCGCTAGCATGTATACAGTTATATCCCTAAAATACACACTTCCCTACCGCTAGCATGTATACAGTTATATCCCTAAAATACACACTTCCTTACCGCTAGCATGTATACAGTTATATCCCTCAAATAAACACTTCCTCACCGCTAGCATGTATACAGTTATATCCCTAAAATACACACTTCCTCACCGCTAGCATGTATACAAGTATATCCCTAAAATACACACTTCCTTTCCGCTAGCATGTATACAGTTATATCCCTAAAATACTCACTTCCTCACCGCTAGCATGTATACAGTTATATCCCTAAAATACACACTTCCTTACCGCTAGCATGTATACAGTTATATCCCTAAAATACACGCTTCCTTACCGCTAGCATGTATACAGTTATATCCCTAAAATACACACTTCCTTACCGCTAGCATGTATACTATTATATCCCTAAAATACACACTTCCCTACCGCTAGCATGTATACAGTTATATCCCTAAAATACACTTCCTTACCGCTAGCATGTATACAGTTATATCCCTAAAATACACACTTCCTTACCGCTAGCATGCATACAGTTATATCCCTAAAATACACACTTCCTTACCGCTAGCATGTATACAGTTATATCCCTAAAATACACACTTCCCTACCGCTAGCATGTATTCAGTTATATCCCTAAAATACACACTTCCTTACCGCTAGCATGTATACAGTTATATCCCTAAAATACACACTTCCTTACCGCTAGCATGTATACAGTTATATCCCTAAAATACACACTTCCTTACCGCTAGCATGTATACAGTTATATCCCTAAAATACTCACTTCCTTACCGCTAGCATGTATACAGTTATATCCCTAAAATACACACTTCCTTACCGCTAGCATGTATACAGTTATATCCCTAAAATACACGCTTCCTTACCGCTAGCATGTATACAGTTATATCCCTAAAATACACACTTCCTTACCGATAGCATGTATACAGTTATATCCCTAAAATACACACTTCCTCACCGCTAGCACGTATACAGTTATATCCCTAAAATACACACTTCCCTACCGCTAGCACGTATACAGTTATATCCCTAAAATACACACTTCCTTACCGCTAGCATGTATACAGTTATATCCCTAAAATACACACTTCCTCACCGCTAGCATGTATACAGTTATATCCCTAAAATACACACTTCCTTACCGCTAGCATGTATACAGTTATATCCCTAAAATACACACTTCCTTACCGCTAGCATGTATACAGTTATATCCCTAAAATACACACTTCCTTACCGCTAGCATGTATACAGTTATATCCCTAAAATACACACTTCCTCACCGCTAGCATGTATACAGTTATATCCCTAAAATACACACTTCCTCACCGCTAGCATGTATACAGTTATATCCCTAAAATACACGCTTCCTTACCGCTAGCATGTATACAATTATATCACTAAAATACACACTTCCTTACCGCTAGCATGTATACAGTTATATCCCTAAAATACACACTTCCCTACCGCTAGCATGTATACAGTTATATCCCTAAAATACACACTTCCCTACCGCTAGCATGTATACAGTTATATCCCTAAAATACACACTTCCTTACCGCTAGCATGTATACAGTTATATCCCTAAAATAAACACTTCCTCACCGCTAGCATGTATACAGTTATATCCCTAAAATACACACTTCCTCACCGCTAGCATGTATACAAGTATATCCCTAAAATACACACTTCCTTTCCGCTAGCATGTATACAGTTATATCCCTAAAATACTCCCTTCCTTACCGCTAGCATGTATACAGTTATATCCCTAAAATAAACACTTCCTCACCGCTAGCATGTATACAGTTATATCCCTAAAATACACACTTCCTTACCGCTAGCATGTATACAGTTATATCCCTAAAATACACGCTTCCTTACCGCTAGCATGTATACAGTTATATCCCTAAAATACACACTTCCTTACCGCTAGCATGTATACTATTATATCCCTAAAATACACACTTCCCTACCGCTAGCATGTATACAGTTATATCCCTAAAATACACTTCCTTACCGCTAGCATGTATACAGTTATATCCCTAAAATACACACTTCCTCACCGCTAGCATGTATACAAGTATATCCCTAAAATACTCACTTCCTTACCGCTAGCATGTATACAGTTATATCCCTAAAATACACACTTCCTTACCGCTAGCATGTATACAGTTATATCCCTAAAATACACACTTCCTTACCGCTAGCATGTATACAGTTATATCCCTAAAATACACGCTTCCTAACCGCTAGCATGTATACAGTTATATCCCTAAAATACACACTTCCCTACCGCTAGCATGTATACAGTTATATCCCTAAAATACACACTTCCCTACCGCTAGCATGTATACAGTTATATCCCTAAAATACACACTTCTTTACCGCTAGCATGTATACAGTTATATCCCTAAAATACACACTTCCTTACCGCTAGCATGTATACAGTTATATCCCTAAAATACACACTTCCCTACCGCTAGCATGTATACAGTTATATCCCTAAAATACACACTTCCTTACCGCTAGCATGTATACAGTTATATCCCTAAAATACTCACTTCCTTACCGCTAGCATGTATACAGTTATATCCCTAAAATAAACACTTCCTCACCGCTAGCATGTATACAGTTATATCCCTAAAATACACACTTCCTCACCGCTAGCATGTATACAAGTATATCCCTAAAATACACACTTCCTTACCGCTAGCATGTATACAGTTATATCCCTAAAATACTCACTTCCTTACCGCTAGCATGTATACAGTTATATCCCTAAAATAAACACTTCCTCACCGCTAGCATGTATACAGTTATATCCCTAAAATACACACTTCCTTACCGCTAGCATGTATACAGTTATATCCCTAAAATACACACTTCCTTACCGCTAGCATGTATACAGTTATATCCCTAAAATACACGCTTCCTTACCGCTAGCATGTATACAGTTATATCCCTAAAATACACACTTCCTTACCGCTAGCATGTATACTATTATATCCCTAAAATACACACTTCCCTACCGCTAGCATGTATACAGTTATATCCCTAAAATACACTTCCTTACCGCTAGCATGTATACAGTTATATCCCTAAAATACACACTTCCTTACCGCTAGCATGCATACAGTTATATCCCTAAAATACACACTTCCTTACCGCTAGCATGTATACAGTTATATCCCTAAAATACTCACTTCCTTACCGCTAGCATGTATACAGTTATATCCCTAAAATACTCACTTCCTTACCGCTAGCATGTATACAGTTATATCCCTAAAATGCACACTTCCTCACCGCTAGCATGTATACAGTTATATCCCTAAAATACTCACTTCCTTACCGCTAGCATGTATACAGTTATATCCCTAAAATACACACTTCCCTACCGCTAGCATGTATACAGTTATATCCCTAAAATACACACTTCCTTACCGCTAGCATGTATACAGTTATATCCCTAAAATACACACTTCCCTACCGCTAGCATGTATACAGTTATATCCCTAAAATACTCACTTCCTTACCGCTAGCATGTATACAGTTATATCCCTAAAATGCACACTTCCTCACCGCTAGCATGTATACAGTTATATCCCTAAAATACTCACTTCCTTACCGCTAGCATGTATACAGTTATATCCCTAAAATACACACTTCCCTACCGCTAGCATGTATACAGTTATATCCCTAAAATACACACTTCCTTACCGCTAGAATGTATACAGTTATATCCCTAAAATACTCACTTCCTTACCGCTAGCATGTATACAGTTATATCCCTAAAATACACACTTCCCTACCGCTAGCATGTATACAGTTATATCCCTAAAATACACACTTCCTTACCGCTAGCATGTATACAGTTATATCCCTAAAATACACACTTCCTTACCGCTAGCATGTATACAGTTATATCCCTAAAATACTCACTTCCTTACCGCTAGCATGTATACAGTTATATCCCTAAAATACACACTTCCTTACCGCTAGCATGTATACAGTTATATCCCTAAAATACACGCTTCCTTACCGCTAGCATGTATACAGTTATATCCCTAAAATACACACTTCCTTACCGATAGCATGTATACAGTTATATCCCTAAAATACACACTTCCTCACCGCTAGCACGTATACAGTTATATCCCTAAAATACACACTTCCCTACCGCTAGCACGTATACAGTTATATTCCTAAAATACACACTTCCCTACCGCTAGCATGTATACAGTTATATCCCTAAAATACACACTTCCCTACCGCTAGCATGTATACAGTTATATCCCTAAAATACACACTTCCTTACCGCTAGCATGTATACAGTTATATCCCTCAAATAAACACTTCCTCACCGCTAGCATGTATACAGTTATATCCCTAAAATACACACTTCCTCACCGCTAGCATGTATACAAGTATATCCCTAAAATACACACTTCCTTTCCGCTAGCATGTATACAGTTATATCCCTAAAATACTCACTTCCTTACCGCTAGCATGTATACAGTTATATCCCTAAAATAAACACTTCCTCACCGCTAGCATGTATACAGTTATATCCCTAAAATACACACTTCCTTACCGCTAGCATGTATACAGTTATATCCCTAAAATACACGCTTTCTTACCGCTAGCATGTATACAGTTATATCCCTAAAATACACACTTCCTTACCGCTAGCATGTATACTATTATATCCCTAAAATACACACTTCCCTACCGCTAGCATGTATACAGTTATATCCCTAAAATACACTTCCTTACCGCTAGCATGTATACAGTTATATCCCTAAAATACACACTTCCTTACCGCTAGCATGCATACAGTTATATCCCTAAAATACACACTTCCTTACCGCTAGCATGTATACAGTTATATCCCTAAAATACACACTTCCCTACCGCTAGCATGTATACAGTTATATCCCTAAAATACACACTTCCTTACCGCTAGCATGTATACAGTTATATCCCTAAAATACACACTTCCTTACCGCTAGCATGTATACAGTTATATCCCTAAAATACACACTTCCTTACCGCTAGCATGTATACAGTTATATCCCTAAAATACTCACTTCCTTACCGCTAGCATGTATACAGTTATATCCCTAAAATACACACTTCCTTACCGCTAGCATGTATACAGTTATATCCCTAAAATACACGCTTCCTTACCGCTAGCATGTATACAGTTATATCCCTAAAATACACACTTCCTTACCGATAGCATGTATACAGTTATATCCCTAAAATACACACTTCCTCACCGCTAGCACGTATACAGTTATATCCCTAAAATACACACTTCCCTACCGCTAGCACGTATACAGTTATATCCCTAAAATACACACTTCCTTACCGCTAGCATGTATACAGTTATATCCCTAAAATACACACTTCCTCACCGCTAGCATGTATACAAGTATATCCCTAAAATACACACTTCCTTACCGCTAGCATGTATACAGTTATATCCCTAAAATACACACTTCCTTACCGCTAGCATGTATACAGTTATATCCCTAAAATACACACTTCCTTACCGCTAGCATGTATACAGTTATATCCCTAAAATACACACTTCCTCACCGATAGCATGTATACAGTTATATCCCTAAAATACACACTTCCTCACCGCTAGCATGTATACAGTTATATCCCTAAAATACACGCTTCCTTACCGCTAGCATGTATACAATTATATCACTAAAATACACACTTCCTTACCGCTAGCATGTATACAGTTATATCCCTAAAATACACACTTCCCTACCGCTAGCATGTATACAGTTATATCCCTAAAATACACACTTCCCTACCGCTAGCATGTATACAGTTATATCCCTAAAATACACACTTCCTTACCGCTAGCATGTATACAGTTATATCCCTAAAATAAACACTTCCTCACCGCTAGCATGTATACAGTTATATCCCTAAAATACACACTTCCTCACCGCTAGCATGTATACAAGTATATCCCTAAAATACACACTTCCTTTCCGCTAGCATGTATACAGTTATATCCCTAAAATACTCCCTTCCTTACCGCTAGCATGTATACAGTTATATCCCTAAAATAAACACTTCCTCACCGCTAGCATGTATACAGTTATATCCCTAAAATACACACTTCCTTACCGCTAGCATGTATACAGTTATATCCCTAAAATACACGCTTCCTTACCGCTAGCATGTATACAGTTATATCCCTAAAATACACACTTCCTTACCGCTAGCATGTATACTATTATATCCCTAAAATACACACTTCCCTACCGCTAGCATGTATACAGTTATATCCCTAAAATACACTTCCTTACCGCTAGCATGTATACAGTTATATCCCTAAAATACACACTTCCTTACCGCTAGCATGCATACAGTTATATCCCTAAAATACACACTTCCTTACCGCTAGCATGTATACAGTTATATCCCTAAAATACTCACTTCCTTACCGCTAGCATGTATACAGTTATATCCCTAAAATGCACACTTCCTCACCGCTAGCATGTATACAGTTATATCCCTAAAATACTCACTTCCTTACCGCTAGCATGTATACAGTTATATCCCTAAAATACACACTTCTCTACCGCTAGCATGTATACAGTTATATCCCTAAAATACACACTTCCTTACCGCTAGCATGTATACAGTTATATCCCTAAAATACACACTTCCCTACCGCTAGCATGTATACAGTTATATCCCTAAAATACTCACTTCCTTACCGCTAGCATGTATACAGTTATATCCCTAAAATGCACACTTCCTCACCGCTAGCATGTATACAGTTATATCCCTAAAATACTCACTTCCTTACCGCTAGCATGTATACAGTTATATCCCTAAAATACACACTTCCTTACCGCTAGCATGTATACAGTTATATCCCTAAAATACTCACTTCCTTACCGCTAACATGTATACAGTTATATCCCTAAAATACTCACTTCCTTACCGCTAGCATGTATACAGTTATATCCCTAAAATACACACTTCCCTACCGCTAGCATGTATACAGTTATATCCCTAAAATACACACTTCCTTACCGCTAGCATGTATACAGTTATATCCCTAAAATACTCACTTCCTTACCGCTAGCATGTATACAGTTATATCCCTAAAATACACACTTCCTTACCGCTAGCATGTATACAGTTATATCCCTAAAATACACGCTTCCTTACCGCTAGCATGTATACAGTTATATCCCTAAAATACACGCTTCCTTACCGCTAGCATGTATACAGTTATATCCCTAAAATACACACTTCCTTACCGATAGCATGTATACAGTTATATCCCTAAAATACACACTTCCTCACCGCTAGCACGTATACAGTTATATCCCTAAAATACACACTTCCTTACCACTCACATGTATACAGTTATATCCCTAAAATACACACTTCCCTACCGCTAGCATGTATACAGTTATATCCCTAAAATACACACTTCCCTACCGCTAGCATGTATACAGTTATATCCCTAAAATACACACTTCCTTACCGCTAGCATGTATACAGTTATATCCCTAAAATACACACTTCCTTACCGCTAGCATGTATACAGTTATATCCCTAAAATACACACTTCCTCGCCGCTAGCATGTATACAGTTATATCCCTAAAATACACACTTCCTTACCGCTAGCTTGTATACAGTTATATCCCTAAAATACACACTTCCTTACCGCTAGCATGTATACAGTTATATCCCTAAAATACACACTTCCTTACCGCTAGCATGTATAAAAGTATATCCCTAAAATACACACTTCCTTACCACTAGCACGTATACAGTTATATCCCTAAAATACACACTTCCTTACCGCTAGCATGTATACAATTATATCCCTAAAATACACAGTTCCCTACCACTAGCATGTATACAGTTATATCCCTAAAATACACACTTCCTTACCACTAGCATGTATACAATTATATCCCTAAAATACACACTTCCTTACCGCTAGCATGTATACAGTTCTTTCCCTAAAATAAACACTTCCTTACCGCTAGCATGTATACAAGTATATCCCTAAAATACACACTTCCTTACCGCTAGCATGTATACAATTATATCCCTAAAATACACACTTCCTTACCGCTAGCATGTATACAGTTATATCCCTAAAATACACACTTCCTTACCGCTAGCATGTATACAATTATATCCCTAAAATACACACTTCCTTACCGCTAGCATGTATACAGTTATATCCCTAAAATACACACTTCCTCACCGCTAGCATGTATACAGTTATATCCCTAAAATACACACTTCCTTACCACTCACATGTATACAGTTATATCCCTAAAATACACACTTCCCTACCGCTAGCATGTATACAGTTATATCCCTAAAATACACACTTCCCTACCGCTAGCATGTATACAGTTATATCCCTAAAATACACACTTCCTTACAGCTAGCATGTATACAGTTATATCCCTAAAATACACACTTCCTTACCGCTAGCATGTATACAGTTATATCCCTAAAATACTCACTTCCTTACCGCTAGCATGTATACAGTTATATCCCTAAAATACTCACTTCCTTACCGCTAGCATGTATACAGTTATATCCCTAAAATACACACTTCCTTACCGCTAGCATGTATACAATCCTACATTTGCTTTTTTAACTCATGTTTAATCTGTCCCAAAACCATTTATCTAATGTTGTCTGGGCTGTTTGTATGGAAAGATAAGTCAGATAATGTATTGTGATTACTGCCCACTGTGCATGTATTCAGTAGCGCTGTTATCTTCTCAGCCCTTTTACAGATAATCATGGACAATGAATGAGAGATCTGGAAAAGGTAAGAATGGAAGTACAGGTGATTTTTAAGTGTATAAAACACCAGTCCATTTTGAGGTGTTAGTGTCACTTTAACATTGAGTGCAGAGGGGAATGAAACACTGTTCTGCATAGCCCTCTGGCAACTCAAAGGGTTAAGGCAGATACTTCAAGCTGTAACTGATCTCAGAATAAACAGCAATTCCCTCTAAGGAGGCCAAACACTGACTGCCGATGTCTGTGCTATTATTTTGTTGGGGGGATCTGGAGTCAGTGTATTTACCAGTTTATATATTGCTGTAAAGTCCAGTTTATATACTAATTCAATGTATTTACCAGTTTATTTATTGCTGTAATGTCCAGTTTATATACTGATTCAGTGTAGTAACCAGCTTATATACTGCTGTAAAGTACAGTTTATATACTAATTCAGTCAGTGTATTTACCGGTTTATATAGTGCCATAAAGTCCAGTTTATATACCAATTTGGAAGTTTATTTACCAGTTAATATATTATGGTAATGTCAAGTTTATATATACTCATTTGTCCAGTTTACCCGTTTATATACTGCTGTGAAGTCCACTTTATATACAAACAGGATTATTTAGTTGCAGGTTATATATTGCTATAATGTCCAGTTTACATAGTAATTTAGGCAGCTTATTTACGAGGTATGTAATGATGTAAGTCAAGTTCATTTACCAGTTTATATCCTGCTGTAATATCACTCACCTCGACACAGCCATGGACCAGTCTCTTAAAGTGTTCCTTCCTTTTCTTATCAGACAGTTTCTGAGTGGGAGACAGAAGTCTCTGGTCAAACTGATCTAAACTATCAAGCTGGATCCCAGGAATCTGTTCCATCACACCGCGCAGTTCTGGGTACAGAGGGCGCTGGAAAGGGCAGACATAGTACAGTGTAACTCATTTTATTGGTCTTAAAGAGATTAAAGATTATTACATGGAATGTCTCATTTATAACTACATCCTACCAGAGCACAATCTCTTCATATCACCTGCACACAAGACCTCCATAGATCCATGCCTTACCTACACACCTCCAGAGCCCACCAGCAAGCAATCCCTTCATATGTCTACATTGCCCCACCATGCAATCCCTAGAAATGTGCACATTTCCACTAAGCAATGATTTAGTATATTTTAGTTCTCCCACCATGAAACAACCAGATCCCAATACTGTATCACCGCACAATCCCTAGATATCTCCACATTCTCCCACCGCACAATCCCTAGATATCTCCACATTCTCCCACCGCACAATCCCTAGATATCTCCTCATTCTCCCACGGCACAATCCCTAGATATCTCCACATTCTCCCACGGCACAATCCCTAGATATCTCCTCATTCTCCCACCGCACAATCCCTAGATATCTCCACATTCTCCCACCGCATAATCCCTAGATATCTCCTCATTCTCCCACCGCACAATCCCTAGATATCTCCTCATTCTCCCACCGCACAATCCCTAGATATCTCCACATTCTCCCACCGCACAATCCCTAGATATCTCCTCATTCTCCCACGGCACAATCCCTAGATATCTCCACATTCTCCCACGGCACAATCCCTAGATATCTCCTCATTCTCCCACCGCACAATCCCTAGATATCTCCTCATTCTCCCACCGCACAATCCCTAGATATCTCCTCATTCTCCCACCGCACAATCCCTAGATATCTCCTCATTCTCCAACCACACAATCCTTAGATATCTCCTCATTCTCCCACCGCACAATCCCTAGATATCTCCTCATTCTCCCACCGCACAATCCCTAGATATCTCCTCATTCTCCCACCGCACAATTCCTAGATATCTCCTCATTCTCCCACCGCACAATTCCTAGATATCTCCACATTCTCCCACCGCACAATCCCTAGATATCTCCACATTCTCCCACCGCACAATCCCTAGATATCTCCACATTCTCCCACCGCACAATCCCTAGATATCTCCACATTCTCCCACCGCACAATCCCTAGATATCTCCGCATTCTCCCACCGCACAATCCCTAGATATCTCCGCATTCTCCCACCGCACAATCCCTAGATATCTCCTCATTCTCCCATCGCACAATCCCTAGATATCTCCACATTCTCCCACTGCACAATCCCTAGATATCTCCTCATTCTCCCACCGCACAATCCCTAGATATCTCCACATTCTCCCACCGCACAATCCCTAGATATCTCCACATTCTCCCACCGCACAATCCCTAGATATCTCCGTATTCTCCCACCGCACAATCCCTAGATATCTCCGCATTCTCCCACCGCACAATCCCTAGATATCTCCTCATTCTCCCATCGCACAATCCCTAGATATCTCCACATTCTCCCACCGCACAATCCCTAGATATCTCCACATTCTCCCACCGCACAATCCCTAGATATCTCCTCATTCTCCCACCGCACAATCCCTAGATATCTCCTCATTCTCCCACCGCACAATCCTTAGATATCTCCACATTCTCCCACCGCACAATCCCTAGATATCTCCTCATTCTCCCACCGCACAATCCCTAGATATCTCCTCATTCTCCCACCGCACAATCCTTAGATATCTCCACATTCTCCCACCGCACAATCCCTAGATATCTCCACATTCTCCCACCGCACAATCCCTAGATATCTCCACATTCTCCCACCGCACAATCCCTAGATATCTCCACATTCTCCCACGGCACAATCCCTAGATATCTCCTCATTCTCCCACCGCACAATCCCTAGATATCTCCTCATTCTCCCACCGCACAATCCCTAGATATCTCCTCATTCTCCCACCGCACAATCCCTAGATATCTCCTCATTCTCCCACCGCACAATCCCTAGATATCTCCTCATTCTCCCACCGCAAAATCCCTAGATATCTCCACATTCTCCCACCGCACAATCCCTAGATATCTCCACATTCTCCCACCGCACAATCCCTAGATATCTCCTCATTCTCCCACGGCACAATCCCTAGTTATCTCCACATTCTCCCACGGCACAATCCCTAGATATCTCCTCATTCTCCCACCGCACAATCCCTAGATATCTCCTCATTCTCCCACGGCACAATCCCTAGATATCTCCTCATTCTCCCACGGCACAATCCCTAGATATCTCCACATTCTCCCACGGCACAATCCCTAGATATCTCCTCATTCTCCCACCGCACAATCCCTAGATATCTCCTCATTCTCCCACCGCACAATCCCTAGATATCTCCTCATTCTCCCACCGCACAATCCCTAGATATCTCCTCATTCTCCAACCGCACAATCCTTAGATATCTCCTCATTCTCCCACCGCACAATCCCTAGATATCTCCTCATTCTCCCACCGCACAATTCCTAGATATCTCCTCATTCTCCCACCGCACAATTCCTAGATATCTCCACATTCTCCCACCGCACAATCCCTAGATATCTCCACATTCTCCCACCACACAATCCCTAGATATCTCCACATTCTCCCACCGCACAATCCCTAGATATCTCCACATTCTCCCACCGCACAATCCCTAGATATCTCCGCATTCTCCCACCGCACAATCCCTAGATATCTCCGCATTCTCCCACCGCACAATCCCTAGATATCTCCTCATTCTCCCATCGCACAATCCCTAGATATCTCCACATTCTCCCACCGCACAATCCCTAGATATCTCCTCATTCTCCCACCGCACAATCCCTAGATATCTCCACATTCTCCCACCGCACAATCCCTAGATATCTCCGCATTCTCCCACCGCACAATCCCTAGATATCTCCGCATTCTCCCACCGCACAATCCCTAGATATCTCCGCATTCTCCCACCGCACAATCCCTAGATATCTCCTCATTCTCCCATCGCACAATCCCTAGATATCTCCACATTCTCCCACCGCACAATCCCTAGATATCTCCACATTCTCCCACCGCACAATCCCTAGATATCTCCTCATTCTCCCACCGCACAATCCCTACATATCTCCTCATTCTCCCACCGCACAATCCTTAGATATCTCCACATTCTCCCACCGCACAATCCCTAGATATCTCCACATTCTCCCACCGCAGAATCCCTAGATATCTCCACATTCTCCCACCGCACAATCCCTAGATATCTCCACATTCTCCCACGGCACAATCCCTAGATATCTCCTCATTCTCCCACCGCACAATCCCTAGATATCTCCTCATTCTCCCACCGCACAATCCCTAGATATCTCCACATTCTCCCACCGCACAATCCCTAGATATCTCCTCATTCTCCCACCGCACATTCCCTAGATATCTCCTCATTCTCCCACCGCAAAATCCCTAGATATCTCCACATTCTCCCACTGCACAATCCCTAGATATCTCCTCATTCTCCCACGGCACAATCCCTAGATATCTCCACATTCTCCCACGGCACAATCCCTAGATATCTCCTCATTCTCCCACCGCACAATCCCTAGATATCTCCTCATTCTCCCACCGCACAATCCCTAGATATCTCCACATTCACCCACCGCACAATCCCTAGATATCTCCTCATTCTCCCACCGCACAATCCCTAGATATCTCCTCATTCTCCAACCGCACAATCCTTAGATATCTCCTCATTCTCCCACCGCACAATCCCTAGATATCTCCTCATTCTCCCACCGCACAATCCCTAGATATCTCCTCATTCTCCCACCGCACAATTCCTAGATATCTCCTCATTCTCCCACCGCACAATTCCTAGATATCTCCACATTCTCCCACCGCACAATCCCTAGATATCTCCACATTCTCCCACCACACAATCCCTAGATATCTCCACATTCTCCCACCGCACAATCCCTAGATATGTCCGCATTCTCCCACCGCACAATCCCTAGATATCTCCTCATTCTCCCATCGCACAATCCCTAGATATCTCCACATTCTCCCACCGCACAATCCCTAGATATCTCCTCATTCTCCCACCGCACAATCCCTAGATATCTCCTCATTCTCCCACCACACAATCCTTAGATATCTCCACATTCTCCCACCGCACAATCCCTAGATATCTCCTCATTCTCCCACTGCACAATCCCTAGATACCTCCTCATTCTCCCACTGCACAATCCCTAGATATCTCCTCATTCTCCCACCGCACAATCCCTAGATAACTCCTCATTCTCCCACTGCACAATCCCTAGATATCTCCTCATTCTCCCACGGCACAATCCGTAGATATCTCCTCATTCTCCCACAGCACAATCCTTAGATATCTCTGCATTCTCCCACCGCACGATCCCTAGATATCTCCTCATTCTCCCACCGCACAATCCCTAGATATCTCCTCATTCTCCCACTGCAGAATCCCTAGATATCTCCTCATTCTCCCACGGCACAATCCCTAGATATCTCGTCATTCTCCCACAGCACAATCCTTAGATATCTCCTCATTCTCCAACGGCACAATCCCTAGACACCACCTCATTCTCCCACGGCACAATCCCTAGAAAGCTCCTCATTCTCCCACCGCACAATCCCTGGGCTCTCCACAGTCTCACACCACACAATCCCTAGCTCACCACATTCTCACACGGCACAATCCATAGCTCTCCACATTCTCTCACCACACAATCCCTAGTTCTCCACAGTCTCACACCACACAATCTCTAGATCTCTCCACATTCTCCCACTACACGATCCCTAGATATCACCACATTCTCCCACCGCGCATTCCCTAGATATCTCCACATTCTTCCACCACACATTCCCTAGTTATATATTCCTCCTTGAAATCAATAAATCTCTTATTTACCACTGTTCACCAAAGCCTCATATGATTGACTGCTTGACTCTTTCAGTGTAAGAGATGTAAGACTTCATTGAAGAGCATGCATTTCTCACTCAAATGGTCAATATAATCCAACATAACAGTATGCCAGCGAGTGGGTGTGATACATGTGTGTGTGTGATACGTGTGTGTGAGATACGCGTTTGTGTGTGTGTGTGATACGTGTTTGTGTGTGTGTGATACGTGTTTGTGTGTGTGTGATACGTGTTTGTGTGTGTGTGATACGTGTTTGTGTGTGTGTGTGTGTGATACGTGTTTGTGTGTGTGTGTGATACGTGTTTGTGTGTGTGTGTGATACGTGTTTGTGTCCAACAATCCTGACACCTACACACCAAAATGAGTAATCACAAATATTACTAGAAGTCATGGACACTATGACATGTATGACCTTCCATCCAAATCCAGCTTCAGCCCAAGCCAGAAAATTGATTTGGTAATGTTTAGCAAATGTGTGAAGGGACAACCATGGTGTTGCATTGAACAGCACACACAGGAAGAGCGCAAAAGACACCAACCCAAACTTCCAATACTGCCTCTACAGTATATATGATCATAGGCAGAGATACTCACAAAAGTTGCTCCTTTTTCCAAAAATGTTTAGCCTGTGATATTTGACAAAGGGGGTGTTCCCTGAAACGCGTTATCAGGCGCTTTTTAATATTGATATTGATCTTATCTATGTTTTTGTATTAAATCTATTTTTTGGAGAATTTGTTCAAGTTTTTTTTCCTGGGAGATGTGACTGAATCGGGGCAATCTGAAATTACCCCGTTTGTTTTGGCTGATTGTCACTGATCAGCTATGATACACAACAATTGTGAGTACCTCTGCCTATGATCATATATACAGTAGAGGCAGTATTGGAAGTTTGGGTTGGTGTCTTTTGCGCTCTTCCTGTGTGTGCTTTTCTGTTTTTGAGGGATTCCAACGCGTGATTCTGGGTATCCTTTTGAAGAAGCGGCGTTTCATCATCCTTTTGATTGACTGAGTGAGGGCAGTCTGATTCCCTCATTTATCTACGCTGACCACTATCAAGTGGTTATATATATGTGAGTACGGTGGTGCATTGGTGGAGGTCTTCTATTTGCAAAGATTTATTGCACTAGGGAGCGCCCTTGTGTTTTCTCTCTTTTCTGTTGCATTGAACGACTGCTCTGCAGAAGCCTGGTTCTTGTAGGCCCAAGACGCACCACACCTCTGGTTGAATGAACAATAATCATAAAGAGCAATGGCTTTTTCCTAAGAACACAAGCCTGGTGAATGGTTGTCTTAATCTAGGAATCGGTCACCTTAAACACTGCTTGACCCGCATGTCCTATGTCCAAACAGTGAAGCTGCTGCTCCAGTCTGTTAGATGGACTGGACAACGAGAAGGAAAACTAATTGGTTGGTAAATGTAAAATTCCAAAACTATCTTGGGAAGAAACCCAAAAGGGATTTCACAAAAACAGCCTATCAGAATGAAAAATCAGAAATCGGGGTATACAGGACAATGCAGACAGCTTGGCCACTTGCAAAAAAAAGACAGTTGTATGTAAGAATGTCTTAACAGTCAATAAACAAAGGGAAACAGAAGACAAAGGCTAAAAAGGAGCTTTCTGAAGTGCTGCCATCACCAAGTTCAAGTGCCACTGGGAAATGGGATCCCGAAAGACAGGACAGCCAGGAGCCACCCCTTGCACTCAAGGTTTGCACATCTGGCAATATGCCTCTGAAAAACAGACAGAACTGAGATCTGAACCTCAATAGATCCAAGTCCTGTCTGATGCCTACCCTGATGTAAGGCCAAAATAACCTACAGATGAAAGGGATGCAGCTGTGACTCCTGGTCTCCACACCACTTGAAAAAAACCAAGGACCAGACACTATGATATGCTTTAGATGACACAATCTGAAATAAGAAGCTCAATACAGCATCATCTAAAAGTACTATTTATTCAACATGAACTGCACTCAGTGTACAAAACACTCACCAAACCACTTTTGCAAATATATATGTAAACCCCCTGTCCTTCTAGCCACAAACTGTCCAGCCTTATGATTTCCAGAACAATATGATGGACTTAGGGATCCGTTTCAGCGCCAGTATAAGTCGTCCTATAATTGCCCATGCGTTACCTCTTTAACAAGGGGCAAAGGATCCTGCTGTAGGATGGCAGGGAACTCGAAGAACAGAAGTGGAACAAGAAAGGGAATCCCCTGAACAAGAGAACCCAAGAGGATGCCCTGACCAGGACTCAGACAGTAGTGTTTTTTTTCCTTGGAATGGAAGTCCTGTGTTCCACATGAACTAACAGAAAAGGATTTACTGGCAAGAAAACAAAAAATCCCCTTTTCTCATACATCCTATGTGGAACACAGGAATCATGGGGATTTACCAAAGCATCCACCAAGATTCTAGGGTGGGAAAGAGGAAATACCCCTCCATACAGACCTGTTCTAAGAGAGAGAAACTATAAAACTTCGGGTGTGAAAGGATAAATCAGTGCAAGCCACAGACAGGACCCAACAGGTTTTCCAGCCTACAATACTTGCAATGACGGGGTCAGAGAACCCTTTTTTCCCCTCAGGAGGCTGGCAAAAGGCAACTTCTCCACCTGTGGAAGACACAGTGGACCAAGACTCAAGTGGTCTGGACACAGAAAGCCAAAACTGCTCTGCTGATTGATGGGGCCAGCATCGTACTATAAGTATGACATGAGCCTGCGCCATCCTGACTTTCCTAGGCACTCTGGAAACACGAGGAAATAGAGGAAAATGTCATGGAATAACCATTGCGTCCATCACAAGAGTAGAGAATCCCGTTATCTGACACAGAAAGGAGGAACCTTGCAGTTCAGCTGAGAGGCCATTAGGTCAACCTTCGGAGGATCCATAGGTGAACTAGAGAGTTGAATATGTTCTAGATGAGCTCCCAGTTGCTGGGATCCAAGGGTCGGCAACTGAGAAAGTCTGCCATAAAATTGTCTGCTCTCGGTATATGAAAAGCGGAGAGAGCAGGAACGTGGGCCTCCACCCACATGGGGATCAGATGAACATCGGACCATGTGGTTTAAGAGAGGCTTAAGGATAACCTAAGGAAATAGTGCAATCTTGCCCCCTCGAGGTACTTGGCTAATAACCTGGGTCAAACAACTGCCTACCCACGATTAGGAGAGAAACCAAAGGGCTGCTTGGAGGACTGGTCTACTGACCAAGTTTTAGCTAAAGGGTACGACAAGCAGGAACAAAGTACCAAAATCTTTCCAGTAAGCTCGGCAGAAATACAGACTGCTTCAGAAAGATACACATTAGCCTCAATCAACTCAGAAAACAATATTCTATCTCAGCAAGTCCGCATTAGGAGAAAGAGGTGTACCGAGGAGACAGAGGTGTACCCCCGACAGTCATGGGCCTAGATACACAACCAACACCAACAGTGGAATGTAAAATAATACCAGAAGTCACAAAACTCGTCTGAAGGAGAGAATACAGGGGACAACCTGCCCAATCCTGAAATGCCACAGTATCAGCAAAGCTGTAAGGTCAAGAGAAAGGGGAGAAACCAGGGAAGCCACCATTGGGGAGAGAAAGCTCACTGCAGTAGGACAGCAGGAGACAGAATCTACTGGGAATAGCTAACCCCTGAATAGGTAATGTCCCATTGTAAGAAAGTCAAATTGAACAAATATGACTTATAACAGGAGTTTGCGCCTGTCGGATATATATACACACACACACACACATATATGGGATCAGCCTTCTAGGTTGCAGAGACGCTTCACACACAGGAGGAGGTTAAATCAAGTATTTTCCTGTTTATTTGTATCCAAGTGGGGAGTCAGCAGCTTCACAAACAAAACAAGATTCTTGCTCTACAGAGCATTAACTAAACATCTCGGCTCCTAACTGTATTTGAAGTACGAGTCAGATTACCAGTTAAAGAAATAAACGTCCAACAGCACAGTCCAGCAGAAACAAGTTAACGCCACAATTTGCAGGCTTTCAGAAGTTAAATCCCTTCCTCTCTGGGAACTCAATGCAGGGGGAAGTATATGCCTGTTTGCTGCGCTAATTACCAGATGCAGGTGGGTGAGAAATAGGGAGTGATAGAACTCCTGGTGTGGATTCCTCACCTGACCCGTCAGTTATTGTGAAACTGTGGAATGGAGCACTGACCCAAAATAGTTTTGCAATGTACACCACGTTACCTATCTATATATATATAAAAGAAGACTTTGTGCCTGCCAAAACACACCCAGGGGAGGCATAAAGCAGGAGTTACTACTCCTATTGGGTGATTCAGTCATGCAGGGAGTTGGCCCGCCCCCACTATGCAGCCCGCCCACCACTATCAAAGTCAGAAAAAAACAATATGGCCGCCACTTGCTCCTACACCACAGACAAACACACATGCCCCACTCACACAGCACCACACAAACACACACATGCCTCACTCATACAGCACCAAACTCACACACATGCCTCACTCATACAGCACCAAACTCACACACATGCCTCACTCACACAGCACCACACAAACACACACACATGCCCCACTCACACACACAGACCACCACACACAATACCCCACTCACACTGCACCAAACACACATGCCCCCACTCACACACACAGCACCACATACACACACAAAGCCAGAAATAAATATGGCTGACACACACACACACACACAGTCACTCACCCTGACTCCCAGTGGCCTCAGCAGGACCTGTAGTGCAGCACCAGAAGAACAAAATGGCACTCAAAGGGTTAAGGTAGGCCCTCATTGCTCAATTATTTCTTCACTGTCATCATTTGCCATGCAAGACTCAGGACAGACAGCCATCAGGTACACACTTAACTCACTGAATGCCACAGGGTTGTGTATCAAGTTTTAGCCCTCAGGGAATGTGTTCAAACCCCTCACACTGTAAACTTGCATTCCCCTCCCACTTCTCCTCCTTCCCCAGCCTATTACTAGCACTTTTCCACATTTATCTTAAGCCCCGCCCCCTACTCGCGATTAAGCCCCGCCCCCTTTTAACCCAGATTGCCCCATTTGTCTCTCCACATCAGCACCACATCAGTCCCCTCTAGGGACTACACAAGTCAAAGTTCCCAGGTATGAATACACTTCCCACTGCTATTTATCTCTGACATGCCTCTCTATACCTTAACCCTTTGACTGCCAGAGGGGTGCACAACTCATGAGTGCATGTGTTTCTGCTCATATATGTTGCATGTGTGTTTGTGTCCATCTCTGTTACATATATGTGTCCATGTGTGCATCTCCAGTGTGTCTGTGTGTGTACATCTGTTACATATGTGTGCATCTCCAGTGAGAGAGAGAGAGAGAGAGAGAGAGAGAGAGAGAGAGAGAGAGAGTGTGTGTGTGTGTGTGTGTGTGTGTGTGTGTGTGTGTGTGTGTGTGTGTGTGTGTGTGTGTGTGTCTTTTGCATGTTTCTGCCGCTCACTGTGTGTATGTGCATACCTCCCAACATTTCACATGGCCAAAGAGGGACACTGTAGTTTTAGGGGATATTGTTGGGGGCGTGGCTGGTGGGCGGGGCATTAGTAAGAATTTTTAGGTTATTTCATGACCTATTACTGGCTATTTATGTAAGTGAATAAATGATTTAGTGCGAGACCAAAGTATTTTATTTGCACAGACTAATGTATAAACACATATACTGAAGTTTATTGCCGTAGAGCAAAGTAATACACACCACACAGTCAGGGCTGGTGCAAGGATTTTTGCCACCCTAGGCAAAACCTAATTTTGCCGCCCATTTCGCTCTGCCCCTTGTGTCCCACCCCTTTATACCCTGCCTACTTATACCCCACCTCTTTTCATGATTGTCCTCTCTCTGCCCCCTGGGCCAGTCTGCCCCTGGTCTGGAGATGCCTGTAAGAGATGCCCCCTACCAGCTCCAACTTGCCCCTTATCAGCTTCACTTTGGCCCACCAGCTCCACTTTGCCACCATCAGCTTCAACTTGCCACCATCAGCTCCACTTTGCCCCCCATCCACTCCAACTTGCCCCCATCAGCTCCACTTTGCCCCCCATCCGCTCCAACGTGCCCCCACCAGCTCCACTTTGTCCCCCATCTGCTCTAACGTGCCCCCACCAGCTCCACTTTGGCCCCTCAGCTCCACTTTGCCCCCATCAGCTCCACTTTGACCCCCATCCTCTCCAACTTACCCCCATCAGCTCCACTTTGCCCCCCATCCGCTCCAACTTGCCCCCCATCCGCTCCAACTTACCCCCACCAGCTCAAACTTGCCCCCACCAGCTCCACTATGCCCCCATCCGCTCCAACTTGCCCCCCATCTGCTCCACTTTGCCCCCCATCCGCTCCAACTTGCCCCCCATCCGCTCCAACTTGCCCCCCCTCAGCTCCAACTTGGCCCCCCTCAGCTCCAACTTGGCCCCCCTCAGCTCCAACTTGGCCCCCCTCAGCTCCACTTTGACCCTCATCCGCTCCACTTTGCCCCCATCAGCTCCAACTTGCCCCCACCAGCTCCACTATGCCCCCTCAGCTCCAGCTTTCCCCTAACAGCTCCAACTTGCCCCCATCATCTCCACTTTGCCCCACATCCGCTTCAACTTGCCCCCTCAGCTCCACTATGCCCCCTCAGCTCCAACTTGCCCCCCATCACATACCTGTAGCTCCCGCGCAGTCTTCTCTTCAGTAATGCAGAGCGCGGCGGGAGATCATCACTCCCAGCGCGCTCTGCATTACTAAAGATCCGACCAGATGAGGGAGCACTGTAGCGACACAGACCTGACTGTGTTGTGGTTCCCGGCGTGGTGTGTGCGGGCGCAGCTCTTCTCCGCTGCATGCCCGCACCCCAGTACGTGTGCGCCCTAGGCCGGCGCCTACCTCGCCTATAGGTGGAGCTGCCCTGCACACAGTCTGACCTCCTAAAAAGCGGGACAACAGGGTGGGAAAGAGGGACAGAGGGATTTGGCCCTCAAAGAGGGACTGTCCCTCCTAAAGAGGGACACTTGGGATGTATGGTATGTGTCTGCCTGTGTGTTGTATATGTCTGTGTTTATCAGTGTGTCTGCATTTCACACACGTGCGCCCAATGGTCATAACATGACGGGCAACGCCGTCCCACATTGCTAGTACATTCTATTTCACTGAGCTAATCAGGGTAGATACACTGCAGGATTTGGGGAGATATATATACACCCTCTATCACCATTCCTGGGACTCTGTCACAGTATTATATTATATTATATTATATATATATATATATATATGGCTTAAGAGATACAGTCGGAATTCTACTTCCTTAAGAATCCAAGGCAATTTGAACTTTACCAAAATTCAGGGGAATACAAAGTTACAACAATAAAAATGGGCATCAAAAGGTTCAACATGATGTCCTTCCTTAGTCAGGCTTTTGAGAACCAAAGAAAGGTCTCTCCTAGTTAAATATGAAAGGAGTGAGGACAAACAAGGGACAGATGTCCAAACTGCCTTGTTTGTCAACTAAATAAAGAGTTCACATAGGAATCCTGATGTAAGCCCAGCAGAGAAGAAGACCAGAAACCAAGATTAGTGCTGGAGGATGTGAGGAGATCGTCATCATATTATTTACTGGCATCCAATTTCATTCCATCCTTTCCATTTCTGTGACTCATAATATTGTTTGATTCATGTATATTCCATCCAAATTGTAACAGTATTTTGATTTTGCACATAATATAATCATTTTTATTATTATCACTTGTTTGTGTGTTTTCTCAGTCACACCTACCCTTGGTAAGAGGAGTTATAGAATTTCTTACACCCATCCTTTGGAATCAACCAATCTAAAGACAGATGACCCACTAGTAGTGTTACAATTACATCTCAGAGGCTATAGCTCCTCCAAATGTTTCCAAACACTGGTATGCAAAGACCCTCAGCAGGTGATGCGGGGTTCCCTGCACCCCAGGAATAGAGGAGGAATCAAAAATAATCTTCATCCATTTCTCCTCCTAATCAGGATGCACACAGCCATGGTGGTGGGAACAGGCTGGTCCTGGCAGAACTCAGGGACATAGTAACTATGTTACATGTGACTCCCACTGCAGGAAGAGAGGAAACCGTGTGATAATAGAACATCCCCTTCCTACTCCCTAAAGCCTGGAAACCAGACTCATGTGATTCCCACTGCAGGAGGAGAGGAAGCAGTGTAATAATAGACAGTTCCCTTCCTGCTCCTTTGAAACAGGGCCGTGTGATAAACGTAGTTCTGTTTTCCCTTCAAGTATAAAATGACACTGTTGCGATCCAGCCGTCATGTTAAATCATCAAAGGTGGGGGGTGGGGTCCAGAGAGGCATCCTCTAATTGCAGTAATGATAGAGCACTAAGCCCCATATTACCCACCAGCTACTATCTGTGCCTGATCTGATATGGCCGCCACACTTACCCATTTCATAAAACACCACAAACCCAAAATGAAGATTTACTAAAATGAGGTAAAATTTAGCAGTCTAAAATGTAATCACCAGAACGTGGGTGAAGAAGAATGGAAGAGACAGAAAGGATGAGCAGCATGTAGATCTGTCAGTTTTACCGCAATGTGACTGCTAGACAGGAAGACAAGGACATACTCACAGGAAGTGTGCACTCTGCATGGTCTTCTTCAGTCTCCTATAGAAATGTCCTGCTCAGCAAGATAAATGAACATGAAAGGGAAAAGGCTCACAATGTAAGGCTAGCAGACCCAGCTCCTGTACAGTCTACAGTCTGTTTCACACCAACAAGGAGGCCAAAGATAGGAGACCACCTAACGGAGAATTACACAGTTCCATCCAACAGGGAAAGCCAAATATGTGGCTAATTGAAAATATTTTCCCTGATTCCTCTCCTGTGAGGTCGCTTTTAAAACCTGTCGGGTCAGGGTCCTGGAAGGGAGTCTCCACCTCCTGGGAGCATTTTAAGGCCAAGTGCCTGGGCCCTCCAGCAGGAGGATACGTTATCCTGTGCCATTAATTAGACTTCTGTCCTTGCTCCACACATGGATCGTGTTTATCGTACTACACTGGACATGGGCCGGATTCCATAGACTGGAAAACGTTTGAGTGCCAGAGGGGAGACTGGCGTATTCCAAAACTACTGGGCACGTCTGTGGAATTCAAAAGGTTAAGAGTCTGGCATTGTATAAAATGTATTTTCACTTCTGAATTCTCATGGACAAACTTGTCTGAACATACATTCCAGATATTGTTACTGATCCTTCTGTCTCAGATACAGACAGTCCGCCTCTTCCTTCCACACTTACCAGATTGTCGTATATCTGGAAAGCCAAGTGGACAAGGGCACAGAGGCTGCCACTGTGTTGTCCATGTGTCTGCAGCCCACGTAGGACGTTGACAAAGAAACAAAGCGCAGCATCAGCGGGCAAGGAGCTGGCAATCACCTAGGAGAAGAGGAGAGGGACAACACAAAAGGCATTAGACACAATGGGCACCAGCAGGAAGGTCCACATATTCCCAAACACGATGGCCACACAGATACAAGAGCATCTACATGACACAAAGGGTAAGAAAGTCTAGTACTGAGATGACAACAGAGACACATTGTGACACACACACACACACACACACACACACACACACACCTCTCTTACTCACGTGTTTGAGAAGGGGCCAACAAAGGTGGATAGCAGATCTCTGACAGGCTAAAGAGTCCTTCCAGGCCAAAGGGCTGAATGCACTAAGTAATAAAGCCATAGACACCTCCTGCAATAAATTACACACATTATAAAGTGCCCCTGCGCTCTACTGGAGCAGAGACAAAAACACGTGAAGGAGACACAAAGCATATCCCATGATGCACAGAGGAGGCCCAGGCACAGCACCCATGATGCACTGGGAGAGGAGCCTTATACTCCAGCTACGAGACAAAGATCCTGGCACTGAGCTGGCGGTCTCATGACAATACCGCTGCTCCGCAGCAGGGCCTCCCATCCCCCCGACAGCAGACTCACCTCCTTCTCCATCAGGACCCTGCCCAGCTCTGTAAGCTCCAGGAATCCAGCTGGCACTACCTCGGTGGCCATCATCTCTTCATCTGCATGAAATGAAAACCCTGTGAGGTCACTGGTGTAAGACTGAGGAGAGAAGAGACTGGGCACACAATAATATAGACTGGAAAATAGGCAGCGATGTCCAAACTAAGATCACAGGGCTCGTGTGTATCCCCTAGACATGAACAATCCATTATGCAATGTCCAATACATCCTAAAAATGTGACCTTGTGAATAATAAAATAATCTTGAACTGATCAATAGCAATCCAGGAAGTATTTATGTGTAAGAGTGTAAGTTCATGTAGAAAGCGGTCAGGCCTCTACTAGCCTCTCTATGGATTGTCCTCTCTCTCCCTCCCTGGTGTGTGTTCCTTCCCAATAAATACTGTTCTTTTAGTCCATGGGGTGCAGGACTCCCTCCCTGGTGTGTATGTTCCTTCCCAATAAATACTGTTCTTTTAGTCCATGGGGGTGCAGGACTCCCTCCCTGGTGTGTATGTTCCTTCCCAATAAATACTGTTCTTTTAGTCCATGGGGGTGCAGGACTCCCTCCCTGGTGTGTATGTTCCTTCCCAATAAATACTGTTCTTTTAGTCCATGGGGTGCAGGACTCCCTCCCTGGTGTGTATGTTCCTTCCCAATAAATACTGTTCTTTTAGTCCATGGGGGTGCAGGACTCCCTCCCTGGTGTGTATGTTCCTTCCCAATAAATACTGTTCTTTTAGTCCATGGGGTGCAGGACTCCCTCCCTCTTGTGTGTTTTCCTTCCCAATAAATACTGTTCTTTTAGTCCATGGGGGTGCAGGACTCCCTCCCTGGTGTGTATGTTCCTTCCCAATAAATACTGTTCTTTTAGTCCATGGGGTGCAGGACTCCCTCCCTGGTGTGTATGTTCCTTCCCAATAAATACTGTTCTTTTAGTCCATGGGGGTGCAGGACTCCCTCTCTGGTGTGTATGTTCCTTCCCAATAAATACTGTTCTTTTAGTCCATGGGGGTGCAGGACTCCCTCCCTCTTGTGTGTTTTCCTTCCCAATAAATACTGTTCTTTTAGTCCATGGGGGTGCAGGACTCCCTCCCTGGTGTGTGTTCCTTCCCAATAAATACTGTTCTTTTAGTCCATGGGGGTGCAGGACTCCCTCCCTGGTGTGTGTTCCTTCCCAATAAATACTGTTCTTTTAGTCCATGGGGGTGCAGGACTCCCTCCCTGGTGTGTATGTTCCTTCCCAATAAATACTGTTCTTTTAGTCCATGGGGGTGCAGGACTCCCTCCCTGGTGTGTATGTTCCTTCCCAATAAATACTGTTCTTTTAGTCCATGGGGTGCAGGACTCCCTCCCTCTTGTGTGTTTTCCTTCCCAATAAATACTGTTCTTTTAGTCCATGGGGGTGCAGGACTCCCTCCCAGAGAACATTTCTGTTTTTGTCTCTCTGATGTCTCCTCTAGTCTGTTTGTTCTGATTTTGGTGCTCGGCCCTTACCATTTGCTCACTGAAGCTGTACAGAGTTGGGTGGGGATGAAGGAGGGTACAGACTCTTCTCCTCCAAGGACTTTTTAAAGTGTCCTGTCCCCGCCAGTGGAGCTTATCCACATGGTCTCTGTGTCCCCCAATGGACTTAGAGAAAAGGGTGCATCTAATACAGAAATCCCCTTATTGTAGGTTGTATCATGATGAGTTTAAACAAGGCGATTTTCTCTACTGGGATATGTTTTATACAGCATTTATTGCAGGTCAAAGTTCCATTGCTTGGGCGCAGTACTTCCATGGCCTGAAATTCTATGGTGGCACTGTTGCTATAGTGAGAATAACTCTCCATAGGTAACAGTAACAGACAACTGTAAAATTCCAGGTCATAAAGGTACCTTCAGCCAAAATATGCAAATCTGAGCAGAAAAAAAGTCTGAGTGAAACATTTCTCTGCAGTGACATAAACTTGTTTTACTCCACAGGATCAGTACTACAAAGTGTGTATATTTATCTATATTACATTATATATTTCCTGTAATGTGGAACCCCCGCCGCCCTGAACAGTCATACCCCTGGTCTCAGGAACGGGTAATTCCTGCACTCACTCCTGTTCATCCCGGATGAAGTCTTACCCTCAGCGTCTGCCTGGGTACTGCCACGCACACCGTCTGCTCCTGTGTTGGCAGTGCCATGATCTGTGTTCTTCTTGGAAACACAGCAAGACGCTGCAGGGACATGAGACAAACCACAGAAATGTGAGAGGCAGAGACTAAAGGGGAGCAGTCACAGACAGGCAGGGCTGGGGAGGGGAGGAGTTGTGATGGTCAGGGACTGCTATGGCGAGGGACAGAGGTGGCTAGAGACGGGCAAGGAACTGCAAGGGGCAGAGAGACAGGCAGGAAGAGTAAGGGGCAGAGAGACAGGCAGTAACAGTAAGGGGCAGAGAGACAGGAAGGAACCGCAAGGGGCAGAGAGACAGGCAGGAACAGTAAGGGGCAGAGAGACAGGCAGTAACAGTAAGGGGCAGAGAGACAGGAAGGAACCGCAAGGGGCAGAGAGACAGGCAGGAACAGTAAGGGGCAGAGAGACAGGAAGGAACCGCAAGGGGCAGAGAGACAGGCAGGAACAGTAAGGGGCAGAGAGACAGGCAGTAACAGTAAGGGGCAGAGAGACAGGCAGTAACAGTAAGGGGCAGAGAGACAGGAAGGAACCGCAAGGGGCAGAGAGACAGGCAGGAACAGTAAGGGGCAGAGAGACAGGCAGGAACAGTAAAGCGCAGAGACGGCGTATGGATAGGGAGGGAAATACAATGGGGTGTGAAAGTGAAGAGGGAGATGCAGTGAAGTAGGGAAGGGGCAGAAGACTCACTGACTAAATCCACCACTTCTCTGGTGAGCAGTCGCAGCAGCTGATCATCTAGTACCTCCTGAGACTCACTGTTTAGCTCTGGACAGTCCTCTTCACTGCATATTAGAGAGAGACATTTATATACACACATCCACCTTCATTACTGAGTATCACACTCAATGTTCTCAAGCCACATTCATCTGCCGCACACCAGCAGAGCATCATCATCCATCCCCAGAGGTGTAACAATTACCCCCCAGCAGCGTACTGATTACCAAACCCAAAAGCGAACTGTCCAGCACAGCAGCGGGAGGACCCTGTACCCACAACGCTTCCCACGGGAAGACCCTGTCCCCACAAAGCTTCCCACGGGAGGACCCTGTCCCCACAACGCTTCCCGCGGGAGGACCCTTTGATCCACTGTGGAGCACAGGAAGCTTTTTTTTTTTTAAGCAGTGCTTTAACCCCATGAATTCTAGAGTGACCCCCCACACACACACACACTGCTAAGGGACGCTCTGGAGACCTCTCGAGCATTCAAAGGTCACAGTTCCCCATTTCAAACAATGTGGGATTTCATCACTCTGCCATGGTGCAGCTGGATTACAGATCACCCCAGTTTGCTTTAGTACAAAAGGCCTATTGGGCCACATGGAGGAAGGAGAAACCAGCAGGGACTGCGCTTGTTTTGATGTAACAGACATACTGATGCCTAGGTGGTGAATAGCGCATTCCCCTAAATAACAGCGCTCTCAGCCAGACGTAGGAACACGACTGCTAATTGTTTTACTGAATTCATCTCAAGAGCCAAGCTTCTCAAAAAACAGCACAATCTTGGTCACACCCACATTTTGCAAGTTTAAGCTGCAATGACTTTTGAATAAAACATCTCTCAGGGGTGGTGCCTTGTTTTACTCCACAGGATAAAGCAATCAAAACTGCACTTCAAATAATAAATGTGGCGGGTTGTGGCCTATGTGATGTGGTAAAGCGCTGCCTGGTACTGAGATGTGATGGGGTAAAGCGCTGCCTGGCACTGAGGTGTGATGTGGTAAAGCACTGCCTGGCACTGAGGTGTGATGGGGTAAAGCGCTGCCTGGCACTGAGGTGTGATGTGGTAAAGCGCTGCCTGGCACTGAGGTGTGATGGGGTAAAGCGCTGCCTGGCACTGAGGTGTGATGTGGTAAAGCGCTGTCTGGTACTGAGGTGTGATATGGTAAAGCGCTGCCTGGCACTCAGGTGTGATGTGGTAAATCTCTGTCTGGAACTGAGGTGTGATGTGGTAAAGCACTGCCTGGTACTGAGGTGTGATGTGGTAAAGCGCTGCCTGGCACTGAGGTGTAATGTGGTAAAGCGCTGCCTGGCACTGAGGTGTGATGTGGTAAAGCGCTGCCTGGCACTGAGGTGTGATGGGGTAAAGCGCTGCCTGGCACTGAGGTGTGATGGGGTAAAGCGCTGCCTGGCACTGAGGTGTGATGTGGTAAAGCGCTGTCTGGTACTGAGGTGTGATATGGTAAAGCGCTGCCTGGCACTCAGGTGTGATGTGGTAAAGCGCTGCCTGGTACTGAGATGTGATGGGGTAAAGCGCTGCCTGGCACTGAGGTGTAATGTGGTAAAGCGCTGCCTGGCACTCAGGTGTGATGTGGTAAAGCGCTGCCTGGTACTGAGATGTGATGGGGTAAAGCGCTGCCTGGCACTGAGGTGTGATATGGTAAAGCGCTGCCTGGCACTCAGGTGTGATGTGGTAAAGCGCTGCCTGGCACTGAGGTGTGATGTGGTAAAGCGCTGCCTGGCATGGAGATGTGATGTGGTAAAGCGCTGCCTGGCACGGAGGTGTGATGTGGTAAAGGACTGTCTGGCACTGAGGTGTGATGTGGTAAAGCGCTGCCTGGCACTGAGGTGTGATGTGGTAAAGCGCTGCCTGGCACTGAGGTGTGATGTGGTAAAGGACTGCCTGGCACTGAGGTGTGATGTGGTAAAGCGCTGCCTGGCACTGAGGTGTGATGTGGTAAAGCGCTGCCTGGCACGGAGGTGTGATGTGGTAAAGCGTTGCCTGGCACTGAGGTGTGATGTGGTAAAGCGCTGCCTGGCACTGAGGTGTGATGTGGTAAAGTGCTGCCTGGCAGTGAGATGTGATGTGGTAAAGCACTGCCTGGCACTCAGGTGTGATGTGGTAAAGCACTGCCTGGCACTCAGGTGTGATGTGGTAAAGCGCTGCCTGGCACTGAGGTGTGATGTGGTAAATCTCTGTCTGGCACTGAGGTGTGATGTGGTAAAGCACTGCCTGGCACTGAGGTGTGATGTGGTAAAGCACTGCCTGGCACTGAGGTGTGATGTGGTAAAGCGCTGCCTGGCACTGAGGTGTGATGTGGTAAAGCGCTGCCTGGCACTGAGGTGTGATGTGGTAAAGGACTGCCTGGCACTGAGGTGTAATGTGGTAAAGCACTGCCTGGCACTGAGGTGTGATGTGGTAAAGCGCTGCCTGGCACTGAGGTGTGATGTGGTAAAGCGCTGCCTGGCACTGAGGTGTGATGTGGTAAAGTGCTGCCTGGCACTGAGATGTGATGTGGTAAAGCGCTGTCTGGCACTGAGGTGTGATGTGGTAAAGGACTGCCTGGCACTGAGGTGTGATGTGGTAAAGCACTGCCTGGCACTGAGGTGTGATGTGGTAAAGCACTGCCTGGCACTGAGGTGTGATGTGGTAAATCTCTGCTGCCTGGCACTGAGGTGTGATGTGGTAAAGCGCTGCCTTGCACTGAGATGTGATGTGGTAAAGCCTGCCTGGCACGGTGGTGTGATGTGGTAAAGCGCCGCCTGAAACTGAGGTGTGATGTGGTAAAGCGCTGCCTGGCACTGAGGTGTGATGTGGTAAAGCGCTGCCTGGCACTGAGGTGTGATGTGGTAAAGCGCTGCCTGGCACTGAGGTGTGATGTGGTAAAGCACTGCCTGGCACTGAGGTGTGATGTGGTAAAGCACTGCCTGGCACTGAGGTGTGATGTGGTAAAGCGCTGCCTGGCACTGAGGTGTAATGTGGTAAAGCGCTGCCTGGCACTGAGGTGTAATGTGGTAAAGCTCTGCCTGGCACTGAGGTGTGATGTGGTAAAGCGCTGCCTGGCACTGAGGTGTGATGTGGTAAAGCGCTGCCTGGCACTGAGGTGTGATGTGGTAAAGCGCTGCCTGGCACTGAGGTGTGATGTGGTAAAGCGCTGCCTGGCACTGAGATATGATGTGGTAAAGCTCTGCCTGGCACTGAGGTGTAATGTGGTAAAGCGCTGCCTGGCACTGAGGTGTGATGTGGTAAAGCGCTGCCTGGCACTGAGGTGTGATGTGGTAAAGCGCTGCCTGGCACTGAGATATGATGTGGTAAAGCTCTGCCTGGCACTGAGGTGTGATGTGGTAAAGCGCTGCCTGGCACTGAGGTGTGATGTGGTAAAGCGCTGCCTGGCACTGAGGTGTGATATGGTAAAGCGCTGCCTGGCACTGAGATATGATGTGGTAAAGCTCTGCCCGGCACTGAGGTGTAATGTGGTAAAGCGCTGCCTGGCACTGAGGTGTAATGTGGTAAAGCGCTGCCTGGCACTGAGGTGTGATTTGGTAAAGCGCTGCCTGGCACTGAGGTGTGATGTGGTAAAGCACTGCCTGGCACTGAGGTGTGATGTGGTAAAGCGCTGCCTGGCACTGAGGTGTGATGGGGTAAAGCTCTGCCTGGCACTGAGGTGTGATGTGGTAAAGCGCTGCCTGGCACTGAGGTGTGATATGGTAAAGCGCTGCCTGGCACTGAGGTGTGATGGGGTAAAGCACTGCCTGGCACTGAGGTGTGATGGGGTAAAGCACTGCCTGGCACTGAGGTGTGATGTGGTAAAGCACTGCCTGGCACTGAGGTGTGATGTGGTAAAGCGCTGCCTGGCACTGAGGTGTGATGTGGTAAAGCGCTGCTTGGCACTGAGGTGTGATGTGGTAAAGCACTGCCTGGCACTGAGGTGTGATGTGGTAAAGCGCTGCCTGGCACTGAGGTGTGATGTGGTAAAGCGCTGCCTGGCACTGAGGTGTGATATGGTAAAGCGCTGCCTGGCACTGAGGTGTGATGTGGTAAAGCACTGCCTGGCACTGAGGTGTGATGTGGTAAAGCACTGCCTGGCACTGAGGTGTGATGTGGTAAAGGACTGCCTGGCACTGAGGTGTGATGTGGTAAAGCTCTACCTGGCACTCAGGTGTGATGTGGTAAAGCACTGCCTGGCACTGAGGTGTGATGTGGTAAAGCGCTGCCTGGCACTGAGGTGTGATGTGGTAAAGCACTGCCTGGCACGGAGGTGTGATGTGGTAAAGCGCTGCCTGGCACTGAGGTGTGATGTGGTAAAGCACTGCCTGGTACTGAGGTGTGATATGGTAAAGCGCTGCCTGGCACTGAGGTGTGATGTGGTAAAGCGCTGACCGGCACTGAGGTGTGATGTGGTAAAGCGCTGCCTGGTACTGAGGTGTGATGTGGTAAAGCGCTGCCTGGCACTGAGGTGTAATGTGGTAAAGCGCTGCCTGGTACTGAGGTGTGATGTGGTAAAGCACTGCCTGGCACTGAGGTGTGATGTGGTAAAGCGCTGCCTGGCACTGAGGTGTGATGTGGTAAAGCGCTGCCTGGCACTGAGGTGTGATGTGGTAAAGCACTGCCTGGCACTGAGGTGTGATGTGGTAAAGCGCTGCCTGGCACTGAGGTGTGATGTGGTAAAGCGCTGCCTGGCACTGAGGTGTGATGTGGTAAAGCGCTGCCTGGCACTGAGGTGTGATGTGGTAAAGCGCTGCCTGGCACTGAGGTGTGATGTGGTAAAGCGCTGCCTGGCACTGAGGTGTAATGTGGTAAAGCGCTGCCTGGCACTGAGGTGTGATGTGGTAAAGCGCTGCCTGGCACTGAGGTGTGATGTGGTGCCTGGCACTGAGGTGTGATGTGGTAAAGCGATGCCTGGCACTGAGGTGTGATGTGGTAAATCACTGCCTGGCACTGAGGTGTGATGTGGTAAAGCACTGCCTGGCACTGAGGTGTGATGTGGTAAAGCACTGCCTGGCACTGAGGTGTGATGGGGTAAAGCACTGCCTGGCACTGAGGTGTGATGGGGTAAAGCGCTGCCTGGCACTGAGGTGTGATGTGGTAAAGCGCTGCCTGGCACTGAGGTGTGATGGGGTAAAGCGCTGCCTGGCACTGAGGTGTGATGTGGTAAAGCGCTGCCTGGCACTGAGGTGTGATGTGGTAAAGCGCTGCCTGGCACTGAGGTGTGATGTGGTAAAGCACTGCCTGGCACTGAGGTGTGATGGGGTAAAGCGCTGCCTGGCACTGAGGTGTGATATGGTAAAGCGCTGCCTGGCACTGAGGTGTGATGTGGTAAAGCGCTGCCTGACATGGAGATGTGATGTGGTAAAGCGCTGCCTGGCACGGAGGTGTGATGTGGTAAAGGACTGCCTGGCACTGAGGTGTGATGTGGTAAAGCGTTGCCTGGCACTGAGGTGTGATGTGGTAAAGCGCTGCCTGGCACTGAGGTGTGATGTGGTAAAGCACTGCCTGGCACTGAGGTGTAATGTGGTAAAGTGCTGCCTGGCACTGAGGTGTGATATGGTAAAGCGCTGCCTGGCACTCAGGTGTGATGTGATAAATCACTGCCTGGTACTGAGGTGTGATGTGGTAAATCACTGCCTGGCACTGAGGTGTAATGTGGTAAAGCGCTGCCTGGCACTGAGGTGTGATGTGGTAAAGCACTGCCTGGCACTGAGGTGTAATGTGGTAAAGTGCTGCCTGGCACTGAGGTGTGATATGGTAAAGCGCTGCCTGGCACTCAGGTGTGATGTGGTAAAGCACTGCCTGGCACTCAGGTGTGATGTGGTAAAGCGCTGCCTGGCACTGAGGTGTGATGTGGTAAATCTCTGTCTGGCACTGAGGTGTGATGTGGTAAAGCACTGCCTGGCACTGAGGTGTGATGTGGTAAAGCACTGCCTGGCACTGAGGTGTGATGTGGTAAAGCGCTGCCTGGCACTGAGGTGTGATGTGGTAAAGCGCTGCCTGGCACTGAGGTGTGATGTGGTAAAGGACTGCCTGGCACTGAGGTGTAATGTGGTAAAGCACTGCCTGGCACTGAGGTGTGATGTGGTAAAGCGCTGCCTGGCACTGAGGTGTGATGTGGTAAAGCGCTGCCTGGAACTGAGGTGTGATGTGGTAAAGTGCTGCCTGGCACTGAGATGTGATGTGGTAAAGCGCTGTCTGGCACTGAGGTGTGATGTGGTAAAGGACTGCCTGGCACTGAGGTGTGATGTGGTAAAGCACTGCCTGGCACTGAGGTGTGATGTGGTAAAGCACTGCCTGGCACTGAGGTGTGATGTGGTAAATCTCTGCTGCCTGGCACTGAGGTGTGATGTGGTAAAGCGCTGCCTGGCACTGAGATGTGATGTGGTAAAGCACTGCCTGGCACGGTGGTGTGATGTGGTAAAGCGCCGCCTGGCACTGAGGTGTGATGTGGTAAAGCGCTGCCTGGCACTGAGGTGTGATGTGGTAAAGCGTTGCCTGGCACTGAGGTGTGATGTGGTAAAGCGCTGCCTGGCACTGAGGTGTGATGTGGTAAAGCACTGCCTGGCACTGAGGTGTGATGTGGTAAAGCACTGCCTGGCACTGAGGTGTGATGTGGTAAAGCGCTGCCTGGCACTGAGGTGTAATGTGGTAAAGCTCTGCCTGGCACTGAGGTGTGATGTGGTAAAGCGCTGCCTGGCACTGAGGTCTGATGTGGTAAAGCGCTGCCTGGCACTGAGGTGTGATGTGGTAAAGCGCTGCCTGGCACTGAGGTGTGATGTGGTAAAGCGCTGCCTGGCACTGAGATATGATGTGGTAAAGCTCTGCCTGGCACTGAGGTGTAATGTGGTAAAGCGCTGCCTGGCACTGAGGTGTGATGTGGTAAAGCGCTGCCTGGCACTGAGGTGTGATGTGGTAAAGCGCTGCCTGGCACTGAGATATGATGTGGTAAAGCTCTGCCTGGCACTGAGGTGTGATGTGGTAAAGCGCTGCCTGGCACTGAGGTGTGATGTGGTAAAGCGCTGCCTGGCACTGAGGTGTGATATGGTAAAGCGCTGCCTGGCACTGAGATATGATGTGGTAAAGCTCTGCCTGGCACTGAGGTGTAATGTGGTAAAGCGCTGCCTGGCACTGAGGTGTAATGTGGTAAAGCGCTGCCTGGCACTGAGGTGTGATTTGGTAAAGCGCTGCCTGGCACTGAGGTGTGATGTGGTAAAGCACTGCCTGGCACTGAGGTGTGATGTGGTAAAGCGCTGCCTGGCACTGAGGTGTGATGGGGTAAAGCTCTGCCTGGCACTGAGGTGTGATGTGGTAAAGCGCTGCCTGGCACTGAGGTGTGATATGGTAAAGCGCTGCCTGGCAGTGAGGTGTGATGGGGTAAAGCACTGCCTGGCACTGAGGTGTGATGGGGTAAAGCACTGCCTGGCACTGAGGTGTGATGTGGTAAAGCACTGCCTGGCACTGAGGTGTGATGTGGTAAAGCGCTGCCTGGCACGGAGGTGTGATGTGGTAAAGCGTTGCCTGGCACTGAGGTGTGATGTGGTAAAGCGCTGCCTGGCACTGAGGTGTGATGTGGTAAAGTGCTGCCTGGCAGTGAGATGTGATGTGGTAAAGCACTGCCTGGCACTCAGGTGTGATGTGGTAAAGCACTGCCTGGCACTCAGGTGTGATGTGGTAAAGCGCTGCCTGGCACTGAGGTGTGATGTGGTAAATCTCTGTCTGGCACTGAGGTGTAATGTGGTAAAGCACTGCCTGGCACTGAGGTGTGATATGGTAAAGCGCTGCCTGGCACTGAGGTGTGATGTGGTAAAGCTCTGCCTGGCACTGAGGTGTAATGTGGTAAAGCGCTGCCTGGCACTGAGGTGTAATGTGGTAAAGCGCTGCCTGGCACTGAGGTGTGATTTGGTAAAGCGCTGCCTGGCACTGAGGTGTGATGTGGTAAAGCACTGCCTGGCACTGAGGTGTGATGTGGTAAAGCGCTGCCTGGCACTGAGGTGTGATGGGGTAAAGCTCTGCCTGGCACTGAGGTGTGATGTGGTAAAGCACTGCCTGGCACTGAGGTGTGATATGGTAAAGCGCTGCCTGGCAGTGAGGTGTGATGGGGTAAAGCACTGCCTGGCACTGAGGTGTGATGGGGTAAAGCACTGCCTGGCACTGAGGTGTGATGTGGTAAAGCACTGCCTGGCACTGAGGTGTGATGTGGTAAAGCGCTGCCTGGCACGGAGGTGTGATGTGGTAAAGCGTTGCCTGGCACTGAGGTGTGATGTGGTAAAGCGCTGCCTGGCACTGAGGTGTGATGTGGTAAAGTGCTGCCTGGCAGTGAGATGTGATGTGGTAAAGCACTGCCTGGCACTCAGGTGTGATGTGGTAAAGCACTGCCTGGCACTCAGGTGTGATGTGGTAAAGCGCTGCCTGGCACTGAGGTGTGATGTGGTAAATCTCTGTCTGGCACTGAGGTGTGATGTGGTAAAGCACTGCCTGGCACTGAGGTGTGATGTGGTAAAGCGCTGCCTGGCACTGAGGTGTGATGTGGTAAAGCACTGCCTGGCACTGAGGTGTGATGTGGTAAAGCACTGCCTGGCACTGAGGTGTGATGTGGTAAAGCGCTGCCTGGCACTGAGGTGTGATGTGGTAAAGCGCTGCCTGGCACTGAGGTGTGATGTGGTAAAGGACTGCCTGGCACTGAGGTGTAATGTGGTAAAGCACTGCCTGGCACTGAGGTGTGATGTGGTAAAGCGCTGCCTGGCACTGAGGTGTGATGTGGTAAAGCGCTGCCTGGCACTGAGGTGTGATGTGGTAAAGTGCTGCCTGGCACTGAGATGTGATGTGGTAAAGCGCTGTCTGGCACTGAGGTGTGATGTGGTAAAGGACTGCCTGGCACTGAGGTGTGATGTGGTAAAGCACTGCCTGGCACTGAGGTGTGATGTGGTAAAGCACTGCCTGGCACTGAGGTGTAATGTGGTAAATCTCTGCTGCCTGGCACTGAGGTGTGATGTGGTAAAGCGCTGCCTGGCACTGAGATATGATGTGGTAAAGCTCTGCCTGGCACTGAGGTGTAATGTGGTAAAGCGCTGCCTGGCACTGAGGTGTGATGTGGTAAAGCGCTGCCTGGCACTGAGATATGATGTGGTAAAGCTCTGCCTGGCACTGAGGTGTGATGTGGTAAAGCGCTGCCTGGCACTGAGGTGTGATGTGGTAAAGCGCTGCCTGGCACTGAGGTGTGATGTGGTAAAGCTCTGCCTGGCACTGAGGTGTAATGTGGTAAAGCACTGCCTGGCACTGAGGTGTAATGTGGTAAAGCGCTGCCTGGCACTGAGGTGTAATGTGGTAAAGCGCTGCCTGGCACTGAGGTGTGATATGGTAAAGCGCTGCCTGGCACTGAGATATGATGTGGTAAAGCTCTGCCTGGCACTGAGGTGTAATGTGGTAAAGCACTGCCTGTCACTGAGGTGTGATATGGTAAAGCGCTGCCTGGCACTGAGATATGATGTGGTAAAGCTCTGCCTGGCACTGAGGTGTAATGTGGTAAAGCGCTGCCTGGCACTGAGGTGTAATGTGGTAAAGCGCTGCCTGGCACTGAGGTGTGATTTGGTAAAGCGCTGCCTGGCACTGAGGTGTGATGGGGTAAAGCTCTGCCTGGCACTGAGGTGTGATGTGGTAAAGTACTGCCTGGCACTGAGGTGTGATATGGTAAAGCGCTGCCTGGCACTGAGGTGTGATGGGGTAAAGCACTGCCTGGCACTGAGGTGTGATGTGGTAAAGCACTGCCTGGCACTGAGGTGTGATGTGGTAAAGCGCTGCCTGGCACTGAGGTGTGATGTGGTAAAGCGCTGCCTGGCACTGAGGTGTGATGTGGTAAAGCGCTGCCTGGCACTGAGGTGTGATGTGGTAAAGCACTGCCTGGCACTGAGGTGTGATGTGGTAAAGCGCTGCCTGGCACTGAGGTGTGATGTGGTAAAGCGCTGCCTGGCACTGAGGTGTGATATGGTAAAGCGCTGCCTGGCACTGAGGTGTGATGTGGTAAAGCGCTGCCTGGCACTGAGGTGTGATGTGGTAAAGCACTGCCTGGCACTGAGGTGTGATATGGTAAAGCGCTGCCTGGCACTGAGGTGTGATGTGGTAAAGCGCTGCCTGGCACTCAGGTGTGATGTGGTAAAGCGCTGCCTGGTACTGAGGTGTGATGTGGTAAAGCGCTGCCTGGCACTGAGGTGTAATGTGGTAAAGAGCTGCCTGGCACTGAGGTGTGATGTGGTAAAGCGCTGCCTGGCACTGAGGTGTGATGTGGTAAAGCGCTGCCTGGCACTGAGGTGTAATGTGGTAAAGCGCTGCCTGGCACTGAGGTGTAATGTGGTAAAGCGCTGCCTGGCACTGAGGTGTGATGTGGTAAAGCGCTGCCTGGCACTGAGGTGTGATGTGGTAAAGCGCTGCCTGGCACTGAGGTGTGATGTGGTAAAGCGCTGCCTGGCACTGAGGTGTGATGTGGTAAAGCGCTGCCTGGCACTGAGGTGTGATGTGGTAAAGCGCTGCCTGGCACTGAGGTGTGATGTGGTAAAGCGCTGCCTGGCACTGAGGTGTGATGTGGTAAAGCGCTGCCTGGCACTGAGGTGTGATGTGGTAAAGCGCTGCCTGGCACTGAGGTGTGATGTGGTAAAGCGCTGCCTGGCACTGAGGTGTGATGTGGTAAAGAGCTGCCTGGCACTGAGGTGTGATGTGGTAAAGCGCTGCCTGGCACTGAGGTGTGATGTGGTAAAGCGCTGCCTGGCACTGAGGTGTAATGTGGTAAAGCGCTGCCTGGCACTGAGGTGTAATGTGGTAAAGTGCTGCCTGGCACTGAGGTGTGATGTGGTAAAGCACTGCCTAGCACTGAGGTGTGATGTGGTAAAGCGCTGCCTGGCACTGAGGTGTGATGTGGTAAAGCGCTGCCTGGCACTGAGGTGTGATGTGGTAAAGCGCTGCCTGGCACTGAGGTGTGATGTGGTAAAGCACTGCCTGGCACTGAGGTGTGATGTGGTAAAGCGCCTCCTGGCACTGAGGTCTGGACAGTCCACGTGTTCTGTGTATACTTACATGCACTGTAATGCTTGGCACACAAATAACAGACTTACAGGGTTTATCCTGCAGAGTAAAACAAGGACACTACCTTGCAAGGAGAGAGGTTTTATTCAAAATTGATTGCAGCTCAAACATGCATTTTTTGGTGCAGTACCCTCCATGACCTGACAGTTTATGATGGCACTGTTACTACAGAAGTCTATGAGCAGCTCTGGTCTGTTGACCACAAATGTTGATAGGATGAGCAACAGCGCCACTGTGGAATTTCAGGTCATTGTAATATTGCACAGAAAAATGCAAGTACTTTAACCTGTAAAAACTTTTAAATAAAATCTTTTAGGAGTGGGAACATCCACATCATATTATATAAATATAATGCTTTCAATATTACAAATTACTATCCCTTTAAGTGTTAAATAGAAAGCAGATATCCCTGCTACTTAAGTACTTGTACCTTCACGGGTTAAATCTAGATACCGCATTGGGTTTAAGGGAAAATGATGAATTTAAAACTTAACTTTTATTAAAAACAAAATAAAGGACAAATTCAAAAGTGTTTGTATACTTGCGGAGGAAGCAGTCACAGTGTGTGACAGTCATAGTGGAGCGGAGGTTTCAGACAGTGGAAGTGCGGGTACTAAGTGGATTTTAGTCTTACCTGTTAAATCCTTTTCTCTTAGTCCATACAGGTTACTGGTAACTTTGGGAGGTGATCCGCCCCTTAGTAGGCAGGAACAATTCTCAAAATGTATGCAGGGGGTGGAGCCTCCCTTCCCTCCTTGGCTGCAGCTAGCCAATCAGCTCCAGAAAGATTTGAGACACTATGACTAGATAGTAGAAGGGAAGAAGACTACTGTGAGCATGACCCCGAAGGACCCCCACGGTCTGACACAGGACAGCCAAGCATGGTCTCTTGACAGGTTGGGAGACCAGTATCCTGTATGGACTAAGAGAAAATGATTTAACAGGTAAGACTAAAATCCTCTTTTCTCTGTCGTCCAATACAGGTTACTGGTAACTCTGGGATGTCCAACCATTAAGTTTCCCAGAGGCAGGAAGGAAGGGACCAGGTGCAAGGCCCCCAAAGTCACCAGTACAGATATGAACCATCAGATCAGAGATAGCCCAACAACAACGAAGTGACAACAGACAATAAACAGGGGTGACAACGCCCCAGGAACTGTCACACAGCATACGGAACTAGAGCCAACAGGGATCAAAAGCGAAGGAAGCACTAAGAACCAAGGAAAATCCTAGACAGGCAAGACTGCCTCCAGGATTTTCCTCACAAAGATGGCATCAGCCGATGCCAGCATATCAACATGGTAGTGCTTCGAAAAGGTGTGCACAGACGACCAAGCGGCTGCCTTGCATAACTGATCAGTAGAGGCCTGATTCTTGTAAGCCCAAGAAGCCCCAATAGAGAGAATAGAATAAGCCGTGACCGTGAAGGGAACAGGCTTCTTCCTCAGCTCATAAACCTTACAAATAGCGGACTTGATCCAAGAAGCAATAGTCACTTTGGATGCAGGTTGTCCTGCCCTAGGACTCACAGGAATGACAAACATGTCTGATTGCCTGACAGACTCAGTGCGATGCACATAGAACTTGAGACAATGCACCACGTCTAACAAGTGGAGATCTCTCTCCTTGACAGAGGAGGGGTCAGGGCAGAAAGAGGGCACCACAATCTCCTGATTGATGTGGAACTCAGAGACCACCTTCGGCAAAGCACCGCCTTGTCCTTATGAAACACCAGGGTGGTTTACAGGACAGAGCATGTAACTCCGCGACATGGCGAACTGACAACAGCGTAGAGGAATAGTAGCCAAAGACTCAAAGGGAGGGTGCTGAAGGATGCCCAAAACCAAGTTAAGATCCCACTGAGGAGTGAGAGACTTGAAAACAGGATGAGTATGAGCAACACCCTGGAAGAAAACCTTGACATCAGGAAGGATGGCAATGCGTCTCTGAAAGAAAACAGAGAGAGCAGAAGTCTGAACCATAAGGGAACTCAAGCTGAGGCCCTTATCCAGATCAAAGTCCTGAGACAGGTCCCTGTCAGAGCACCAGGACAGAAAGGTCGACCAGACACAATGGTAGATCTTGGAAGAAACAGGTTTGCTGGCACTGAGCATAGTAGCCACCACACCAGAAGAGAAGCCTTTCTTCTTCAATATTGAGGATTCAATTTCCAAGCCGTCAAAGCTAGCCGATGAACGTCCTTCTTCAACAGGTAACCCCGTAGAAGGTGGTCTGGATGGTAGGGGAGCCGAAAGGGCTCCGCCACTGACAGATCCAAAACCCCCGGAAACCAAGACAGACAAGGCCAGTACGGAGCAATCAGAATGACTGGGCAACGCTCCAGACGTAATTTCTGTAACACCCTGCAACATGAGAAGGGGAGAAAGATGTAAACCAGAGGAAAGACCCATGGAATGGACATTGCATCCACTGCTAGAGCCAGAGGGCCTCGCCACCGAGAGCAGAACACTGGAACCTTCCTGTTGTGTCTCGTCGCCATCAGGTCGATGGAAGGGGGACCCCATCGCTGAACAATGAGTTGGAACACCTGTGGGTGCTGTCCACTGTGTGTTGACTGAGGAAGTCCATCATGACGTTGTCTATGCCAGGAATGTGCAATGCGGATATAGCAGGTACGTGATCTTCTGCCCAGGACAAAATAGCCTTGACCTCTAACCAAGCAGTGAGGCTTCTTGTTCCACCTTGCTTGTTCATGTAAGCCGCAGCCATGGCGTTGCCAGACTCCACTCGGACCAGACAGTCCTCCAGCTGAGATGTCCAATGTCCCAGGGCATGAAATATCGCCCGAAGCTAAAAAAAAACGTTGATCAGAAGGAGGGACTCCTCCAGAGACCACCGACCCTGAGCGCTCAAGCGACCCAGGACCGCTCCCCAGCTGGAGAGGCTGGAATCCGTCGTCACCTTGGTCCAGAAGGAAACCAGGAAGGACTTGCCCTTCAGCAGGTTGGAAAGGTCGAGCCACCATGACAAGCTCAGTTCCACAATTAGAGGAAGAGAAACAAATGTCTACAGAAGATCCAGGTGTGCAAGGGTCAACTGTATCACGAACCTCTGGAGTTCCCTGGTGTGCTCCATGGCAAACGGAACCGCTTCTATGGTGGATATGAATTTCCCCACCAGAGATGATGGCTTCTGGACTGGAACTGGATCCTGAGACAGAATCGCTGAAACCCTGAGGGCGATCTGGTGAGCCACCTCGTCCGTGAGGAACACCATGCTCTTCTGAGTGTTGAAGAGAAGGCCCAGGAAGACTAGATGCTGGGATGGGACAAGATCGGACCTGTCCAAGATGATGATCCACCCATGATGAGTGAGAGCCTGAATGCAGTTCTGAACTTGCTGATGAAGGAGTTCCACAGAGGGGTCTTTCAGAAGCAAGTCATCCATGTAAGGAGTAACTCTGATGCCGTTCCGGTGGAGGACGGCTATCAAGGCACCCAGGACACGGTTGAAGACTGGAGGAGCCGTCGTCAGACCAAATGGAGGAGCCGAGAACTGAAAATGTCCCCTGTCGCCGGCAAACCAGAGGTACTGCCGGCTCTCTGGACGAATGGCAATGTGTAAATACGCATCCAGAAGATCCAGGGAAGCAAGGAATTCCCCTGGGGACATGGTAGCAATCACTGTGCGCAGAGACTCCTGACGATAACGAGTCCGGGTCACAAAGGAATTGAGATCCTTCAAGTCCAAAATAGGGTGACAATCACCGTCCTTTTTGGCGACTACAAAGAGGTTTGAGTAGAAACTCGAACCCCTGTACTGGCTAGGCACTGGCTCCAGAACATCCTTGTCCAGAAGAGACTGAACAGCGCTGTCAAACAGATGGTGTTTCTCTGCACCCTGAGGTGTGTGAGAAGGACGAAAGCGAAAGGGAGGAAGAGAAATGAAAGGGCTCTTGTAACCTTCCGTTACTACCTGTAAAACCCATGGGTCCGTCACAGAATCCTCCCAGATGCTGTGATAGCGTCGAAGACGACCACCCACAGCAGAGTGTGGACCCGGGTTCGGTGAGTCATGCCGAAGTAGTCTTGGAAGCCTTGGGCTTGGAGGAGACCTTGGGCTTCCATTGTTGTTTGGGCTTGGAGGAGGTCCGCAGAGCAGAGGGAACTGTCTGGTTCGCCAGATGTGACTCATTCTGAAAGTAACGAAAAAAACGGTAACGCTTAAGTGGTAATTTCTTCCTGGGAACCAAGGGTAGGAGAGTACTCTTGCCCCCAGTGGCCTCACTGATCAGATCCTTAAGATCTGGCCCAAACAAAGAGGTACCCTGAAAGGGTAGGGAAAGCAAGACGTTCTTGGAAGCAGTGTCAGCAGACCAGATCTTGAGCCAAAGGGCCCATCTGGCCACCACAGACATGGTGGAAACCCTAGCCACCAAACGGACGGCATCAAATAAGGCAGCAGAAACGTAGTGTTGTGCCTCAGATATGTTGGCAAGAAGGCGGCACATATCAGAAGTAGGTGCATCCTGACTGACAGCTTTGGTGAGCTGTTCAGTCCAGACCGCAATAGCCCGGATCACCCACGCTGCGGCAAACGCTGGACGCATAGCAGAACCAGCAGTGGCAAAAACGGACTTGAGTGAAACCTCATGTTTCTTGTCAGTCCAGTCCTTCAAAGCAGAGGCATCAGAGACTGGTAAGGCAGTAGATTTAGTCTGGAAATAGGGGCATCCACCTTGGGGGGGATGAATCCACTGAGCAAGCGCGGCCTCAGAAAAGGGATAAAGATTGGCAAATGTCTTGGACACAGATGCTTTCTTGTCCGGGGCTTAGCAGGCTTCTGGAATACATCAGAGGGATCAGAAGGGACCTCCTGAACTAGGGGAATGATAAGCATAGTTAAGACAGCCCTGATCAGGCCCTCAGCCAAGGGTTCAGGATCAGCCTCAAAAGGGTCCTCAAAGAACTGAGAGGACTCCAACACAGAACATTCCTCAACATCTAAATCCACCAGCAATTCCTCCTCAGAGGAATCTGACACATCAGGTACTCCCTGAGGTTTGGGCAGGGAATATCTGACTGAGGAGGGGGCCTGCCAAGATTGAAAGGCCCCCTGTAACTGGATGGATAGAGTTGCAATGTGGACCTAAGGTCCCTAGTTGCAGCCTTGAACTCTTGCACCCAAGCTGGCTCTAATGCATGGAATACCTTCAGGGACATCAGAACACGCTGGGCATAAGTGACCTGAGAACTCTCTAGGTAACCCTGAGTGACAGGAAGAGCAATGCGCAATGGGGGATACAGAGACCCCAGCCTCCTTAGTCTTAGGTCTGGCCCCAAGCTCCCGCGGAGTAGACATTCGCACAGTGTCAAATAACCAACTGTACAATAAGTCACCCAATTACAGCGTGTAGGATTAAAGTTTCATCCCATACATCGCTAAAATAAACTCATCTGGCAGGCGAAGGGTTAATCTGCAGAGGAGAGGAGGAGAGTTCAAGCCCTGCGGAGGATACTCGCCCAGAAACGCTCACAAAATGGCTGCCGCGGCCATCTCTGAAGTCGCTAGATTAAACGGTTGCAGAGATACGTCCCAAACAGTACAGTTCCATAGGAGTAAATGGAGCAATGGCGTCTATGCTGTAAAGCACGCCTTTAAAGGCACAGTACACAATTTTTACAAATTTTAAAGTAAAACATTAAAAAGTGTAAAACATCAATAGAACATGTGAGGATATCCAAAAACACTAACCCAGTACGAAAAGCGTTAGAAAACCCCCTAAAAATTGCCAAACCAGCAGCTAAAAGGGTTAAGTTACCACATAAACCTGTTCCAAACACCCAAACAGACCTGCACTCATTGGGTATATCTGTGTAGCAGTGTGCGATGAGAACTCCCAAACACAACCCCTGTGCGGGGGGGCACTGTGGGGCAAGTGGACCTGCAGCACTCAAAGGGTTGCTCACCTTTCCTGCAGATCTTCTGTCTTCAGATCACCATGTAGTAAGAAGTACCTCAGTGGGTAACTCTTGGAGAAGCACATGGAATCAAGATTTTCCCCCCAGGGCTTAAGGTCCACAAAAATCACCTGGATACTGAGCTAGCCACATCTAAGGGCATTGTCAGTCATGGTAATCCGCCTAATGGTGGTATTCCATATCTAACATAAAAATAAAAAATTCTAAAACTATAGCAGAACTGTTCTCTTGCCTGTGTTTTCATCACCAAGGAACAAATCTTTCTGGGGCCGGTTGGCTAGCTGCAGCCAAAGAGGGAAGAAAGGCGCCACCCCCTGCATACAGTTTGAGAGCTGTTCCTGCCTACTAAGGGGCGGATCGCCTCCCAAAGTTACCAGTAACCTGTACTGGACAACAGAGAAAGTAAGATATGACAGGACATTGACCTTTATATGTAAATAACTAAAAGAAAACTAATTCGCAGTTATCAATAATCTTATATCTGGACACTTGTGTGCTTTGGTTTAAATACCATTAAGGCATATTTACCATATTCTGAAATATTTATTAAGCAATCACACAAGTATACGGGTGCAAGACCAACCAATAGATCCACTGTCAGGGTTGGCTATCAAGTTCCAGGGATAGTAATGTTTCCCAAAAACAACAGCTCCAATTAATCTTCATAGTATTTGGGCCATGGAGTGTGTTATATCAATACAGTATCAGAGTTGTAGTTCAAGAGTAATTGAATGATAAAGTTTCCCCTCCCACCCCTTTTACCTAGTGTAAGCCATCTCTTCTCAGATGTGGAATCCAGTCCATAGACCAGACAGATAACAGAAGGGGACAATCTTCTTCCTGTGAGAACAATGAAAGCACTGCCCCCCTTGACAAGTTTTAAGCTTTTTCCCTTATCTTAATTGAAGATTGTCCCACTCTGCAGTCTACCTGGGCACCTCCCTTCTGATCTGGCTGAGCAGTGTTACATCAGTAAAAGGGGTGGGAGGGGGATACTTTATCATTGAATTACTCTTGTACTACAACTCTGACAGAACTGAAATAACACTCTCCAAAGTCCAAATACTATGATGACTAATTAGAGCTGCTTTTATTATGAAACATTACTATCCCTTTAACAAGCTGCCACTTTTTTGTTTAACACAATTTTCAGCTTATTTACACCCTTCAGATCAAAGCTGATTTATTGGTTATTATGTGTTCGTTTGTGTTATTTTATCTGTACAACGTTAGAGTATCATCAGTACGGTGCTTGACGTAGGCAGCCAGTTATATTGTGTTCATTATCAGCTTATCTATTCAGTGAAAAGCCAATAAATCAGCTGTTGTACACTGAATAGATTCTATATACTGCACTTATGTACACCACTGGTGAATGTCATCAATGCGACAAAGTTGGTCAACTAGTAGCGACGTTGAAAGCTAGTAAACAACTAGCTTTACACAAGGAATAAATAGGAGGTGAGTTTGTATTATTTATAATTCATTCTGAACAAACCCTAAAGGCCTTCCAATTAGCAGGTATCATTCCAACTGTGAGAAATGCTCTAAGCAATCAATACTGTATCTACTGTCCACTATCTGACACGCGTTTCGCCCACTACGCTTGATCACAGATATAGAATTTACCCTGTGTGCACCTTCCAGAGTGGCTCTCTCACATTTTAGGGTGGGACATATGAATTTAGGGACTGGTGTGCATCGGATCACATAGTTTTCCCTTTAAGTGTTGGCCACAATATGTAAGAGCACATTTAATATAACTATTGCCCCTATTATGCCCTATAAACCAAACAGGTACTACCAGGTAGGAGGATCCCATCACACAGCGGTATTCTGTTCTGTCCTGAACAAGCCGTTACTCTGAGACACTGACACTTGACATTACGTTTATGTTTCAGCAAAGAATACATCTACCATACAAACGTCCCACCCATTTAATTAGGGCTTTAAAGGCAATGAATGCTAGAGAGGTTCCCATGGCAATCCAACAGTATATCCTAGTCCACTTTCACCTTGCTACATATAACCCACAAATTACCCCATTAACACAGATAGTCCCCAAAGAACTCACCTCAATTCACTCCTGTGGTTCATATGTACCCATTTTTGTGACAACCTCTGCAAGACAAAGATAAAAGACCTGAAGATTAGGATTCAGATACCTCAGGGCAGATTATACAACTACTGACAGTGAATCTTCTGGCCTGATGGAGGTCTGTGCTAGCGCAGAGTTATAACCACTAGGGGGAGAATTGAGCCTTACTTCTTGTCAGGAGATCCAGCACCGTGATATGGGTGACTGATGCTGCTGCACACTCATTGCCACTGTAATGTAAATTTAATGCCCCTTAAAGCCACAGAAACGTTTACACCTTTAATGCATAACTCAAAGCCACTCAATATAGTAACTTATTCAAGCTATGTATTTTTGGGAACTTCTATGTGCAACAAGGTAATTTTATGTGAAATGTCAGTAGTGGTTCCACATCTAAAATCTAAAAATAATAATATTAACACCTTCAGGAGCAGGGGGTGTACAAGGTATTGCTTTGCAATGCATTGTGCACTCCTCTGGTCTGTGAATGGTTAAATACGTATTTTATAGTAATGAGCATATATAACTCACAGTAATACCGCGTGATATAAACACCTTCTAATATTCCCTTTATAACTGAACAGTATTATAGAGAATGCTCTAAAATTTTGCCAATTAGAATATGAAAAGTGGAGAAAAAAACACTGAAATCAAGTAAAAAATACCAAGATATGACACATCATTTAATAAGAGAATGACAAAAAAAATACATATAAAAAAAAAAAACTAAAAACACATGAAGATGCCAAAAATGTAAAAATGTACGTAAGACAATACCCAACAGCTTTGCTTACAGACATCTGCGCGCATGCATGGTCTCCTGAAGGAGGCGCTGCACGGTACCTAAAGGTACCAGAAGGGACTGACGACACCGGCGCCTCTAAAGCGATGTTGCCTGTCAGTCAGTCTCAGCAGAAGTAGGATTCCTGACTAACGAGGTAATTAGGCTGGATAACAGTAATACTGGTAAGCTAATCGCTCCATGATTAATTATGGGGGGGGACTTTATTTGGGGTGAAAGTTCCCCTTTAATAAAGAGACTTTCATTTACTTACCAATAAATAATCAATACTTTTCACTTATTCCTTGTGGAACATGGGGATATACTAAACTATCACACCCAGAATTTCAGGAAACGGGAGAAAAACATACAGCAAGAAAACGACTCAGAGAAACCAGATACAGCCATTAACCTCAGGTATCAATGGACTCCACAACAGAAAAACAGAAGATTTACTAGAGAGAAAGGAAAACACACCTACATAGGCACTACCCACCTGGAGAACTTCTCACACAACAGGCCTCAGCCACGCCCAGTACATAGTCTGTTCAGCAAATGTGTGAAGTGATGACATCACTGCCTTGTACAACTGCTTAGCACCGGTCTTCTAAGTACACAGGCTTGGTCTCTACAGGCCACTGTCACATTAGATGCCTCTTGGCCCGCATGCAGGCTCTTGGCAATAACAAAAAGGCATATAAAAGTTTTGCAACAATGTTTGTTGCAATGAACATAGTATTGTCGAGACACAATGATCATCACAACCTGCAGACCCAACTTCTAAGCTATGCTTTCGGTTCCACTCCCTGGGATCCAGGTGCTGATGACTTGATACAGTCCGCTACCACACTCTGCCAAGATAATACACCTCCCAGTCGTCCACTCCTGGATGTAAATTGCAGAGGTGGCTCTTGGTTACCGCTTGATGACTCATATAAGCCACTACTTTGGCGTTGTTGGATTGGACCTGAACTCAAAGTATTTTCAATAGGTTATCAAAGTCAGAAGGGCCTTATATATTGCTTGTAGTTCTAAAACTTTGAAGGGAAGAGTTGCTTCAACTTCTTACCACTGACTCTGAACTGACAGATGTTCATGCACACCGCCCAACCAGACTGTATAGGACTATACTTGTTACACCATCAAAGCAGATTCAGCTTTAATGGTCTCAGATGAAACTGTGCGAATGGCACCATCTCCATTGTAAAAACCATGGTCCTCACCAACCTCATATGACCCAGACGTTTATGCACCTTTATCTACAAGGGCACCATTGTCAGGCTAACTCTCATAGATTGTAGAAAGGCTGCAAGAGAAGCCACTACATTTGTAAATTCCCTTGAAGATGCTGCTAAAACCAAATGAGAGCACCACAAAATTGGGAATGATGATTTTGCAAGGCAAACTGGAGGAACCAATAGTGTTCCGGCCATATGGCAATATGTAAATAAGCATCTTTTTTGTCCAGTGATGACAAGAACTCTGAAAGTTCCATGTCAGGTATCACTGATCTGATTGACTCCATCTTGATCTTGGGTACTTGAAGACATTTGTTTAAGTCTTATGTCCAGCTAGACACATACCACTTTTTTGGGGGAACAACAACAACACTGGAATAGATGCCCTTGAGTCTGTCACTCAGGATAAGGGACAGTAAGTCCTGAAGACAGCAGTGCGAGCACCGCTTGAATAAACAGAGAATCTGTGGGCCCTGGACATGAAGAGGTGGAGGAATCTTTTTGAAGTACATCCTTTAAACTTTGGGATGCCACTTGAAGTACCTTTGTCTTAGATGGAGTTCCTCCATTGAAGTGAAATGAGTCTGAGACTTCCCCTCAACAGATGACAGGGAGGAAAATCTGAAGCACGACCTTCAGGCTGAGGAAGGCTGAAGCTGTTGGCTTGTTGACCTGCTACTTGTTGTGCCAAATGGGCTTGGAACTCCCTGAACATTGAAAGGAAGAAGAGAAAGAGGTAGATAAATAACCCTTAAAACCTCTGGAAAGTTAAAGTCCTAACCTTTCTTCTGGAAATCCAAACAGAGATGATTGTTCTGAGGGAGAAGAGCACTCTTGCCTCCCATAGCAAGCTTGATGATCTTGTCCAATTCTGGAACAAGCAAGAGTTTTCCTAACAAAGGTAGAGATACCAGAGATTGCTTTGAAGAAGTCAGCATTCCAAAATTTCAGCCATAAAGTGCACCTAGAAGCCATGGAAGTCACTGAACATTCTATCTATCTCCAGACCAGCCTTGCTGTCATATATGGTTGTATGTTCGATTACGGCAGAGAGATCACCTTTAGGTGAATATTCCTGAATCGTCCAAAGCAGATGATCCTGCTAGGCCTCCATGGCTCTGCAGACCCATGAAGAAGCAAAGGCTGAATGAAGCCTCAATCCTGTGCAAAAGAACAAAATCTTCAACACAGTAGTCTGTATCCTATTAGAAGGATCTTTGACAGCAGCAGCACTTTGTATGGGAATGGTGTGTCATCTCAGCAAAATCAAGATACCACTGGGTCCACAACAGGAGTTGATCATATTTCCATCCTTGTGAAAAGTGGACTTTTTGTAGTTACCAATAAATCCTTTTCTCTTAGACCATGTGGAACACAGCAACCATGGGGTTAAAGCAGGGTAGGGTACTTTAATAGCAAGGCTCTCAATGGCAGACACACTTTACCCCAGCCCTAACATCTCCGTTTTATTGCACAGAGAAATGAAAGAAGTGGAAAAAGACTGCAGATACCTTCAGCCTCCCCACCTGGGACTCTTAACAGTTTTTTTTCTCTGGGAGGTAAGTCTGGTGTCCCACATGGACTAAGAGAAAATTAATTATTGGAGAGTACACAAATATCCTCTTTTCACGGTCAGAATAACTCTCCTTATAATAAGTAAAGAAAGCTAAAAAGGTGACCTAGACATCTCTTTAGCAGATATGGGAATTAGTCATTTTTTTTGCAGCTGTGTATCCTTGTTTCACTTCGTTCACAATTCATCAACTACACAAATAGGTGATGAATCTCAATGGCCCTCCAGACAAGGGAAATGCAGGTGCGTGGCTATCCAGCGAAACTCAAAGTATGAGGTTGTTGACTCCACAAACCACGTCTCAAAGATACATTGTAAACTAGGGCTATGAAAAACAAATAGTCAGAAAACTGGATCTTTATAAGTGACCATATGAATCAAACCTTTATACACATGAATGTGTGTGTGTTTATACAGAGAGCTGTGCTTCCCCTCTATGCACATCTATGCTGACAACCATTAATTCATATAGGTCACTGCCCATTATGTTTGGAATATTCTGCCTGAATTATCAACATACCTTAAGGTATCCTTGACAGCTTAATCTATCATGGGATATCTTACTTAAATAGGTTAGACCAGAGTTGTCTGACAAGGTTTGATTCCAGTTAAGGAAATTTTCACAGATGGAATATATGTGTATCACTGCCAGGAATTTAGATGTATATGGGGTGTCACTGGAGTTCTTCGTATATATGTCATTGTTAGATTTCTCTTATATAGGGGAAACTGACATGTATCCTGGAAGACTTAGGTGACATACAAAGGTGTGTGTGTGTATATATGTGTATATCTGTACATGTATACATGTTTTATATTATTATTACACATTTTATCTCTCTGTTGAATGAACTGGGATAAAACCATGGTACATTCAAAGGCCAAGGCTGCCACCTAGTGGCCAGGTGATGACAGAGGTAACCACCTGTCAGTAAAGATTAATTAAGGTGGGATCACAGCTAGCCAATTAGACCAGGACACATTCACCACACCTTTTGGGACTGTTCCACTTTGATTGGGGAAAAACTCAAGCATATCAAGGCAGAGTAAAGTGGATCAGGGGGAGTCTCTGCCTTCGGGAGCCTCTTTAGTGAAGTGCCCTGCCTTACTCCTACAGGATACTTTACCCCATGGTTCTTGTGTTCCACACAGAACAAAAGAGAAAAAGACACACAAATAGTTCATTTTATAGATACCCCTTTTTATAAAACAGGAACAGAACGATTACTGCACATACTGCAATGAGTAAAAAAAAAAAACATTAAAGGGATTGTAATGTCCCAAAAAAAGTATCCTGTAAATGGTAGCTGCACTAAAAAAAACATTTAATGCGCTTAATATTTTCTCTCAAATTGTTATTGTTTGAGAGATGTAATAAAATAAAGACCTCCGCTCCCCCCCCCTTCTCATGCGTCCGCTGTACAGCGGGCGTCATGAAATGCTGCTTCCAGGACCAGATGGCAGCTCTACAGGAGCGCTGACATCTAGATATCTCTGTATTATTACTTCATCGGAATGGTCTACAACGTGTGCTTGCAAGCCAGGCACACATAGACCATACCGATGAAGTAATTATAGTTAGATATCTAGATGACAGTGCTCCTGAAGAGCCACCTACCGTCGGGCGAACGGATTCTGCCTCTGACAGCTTTACAGCTCGTCAGGCAGAAAGGGGAGGGAACGGAGGACTTTATTTTATTATTTCTCTCAAACCATAACGGTTTGAGACAAAGGATTAAAGGGATAGTAATGCTTAAAATGTAAAAAAAAATATGTTGTAGAGTTTATCCCTCTGAATAAAACAAGAGTACTCCCACTGCTGAAAGGTGTTTCATTCAAAAGTTATTAGTTTTCAAAGTTGAATTTTTTAGGTGCAATATCACAGTGTCCTGAAATTATACAGTGGCGCTGTTGCTACACCATCCTATGGAGATTTATGGTCCCAGGACCAGAGCTGTCCATAGGATGGTGTAGCAACAGCGCCACTGTACAATTTCAGGCCACTGTGATATTGCACCTAAAAAATTCAACTTTGAAAACTAATAACTTTTGAATGAAACACCTTTCAGCAGTGGGAGTACTTTTGTCTTACTCAGGGGGATAAACCCTACAACATATTTTTTTTTTTTACATTTTAAGTATTACTATCCCTTTAAGCGAATTAATTGTTTTTTAGTGCAGCTCCCATTTAGAAGATACTTTTTTGTGGACTACTATCCCTTTAAAATCACAAACCTGCATTAAGTTTAAACATTGGCAATGTGTTACTGCCTACCCCACCTGCTTTAGAGTGACTATTTAGTCGCATGCCAATACCAAGCTGGGCGCTGAAGAATAGGATGAAAGTCTCAAATTCTGCGTTTGATCAGCAGCTGGAAATATTGGGGATGAGAAGGGTAATCTTCCTGACTTCTCAAAACCCACAGGACCAATGTGATTGAGATGTGGGTAACTGCACTGGATCAGTGGACTAGGATGTCAGGAAAGATGTCCTTTTCCGTCCCCATAAGAGACAGTTACCAATCAATCCTGGAAATGGAAACTTTTAAGCATAGGATTGGGAATATGGCTGGTTAAGTAGTCAGGGAAAAAAAGCCAAGGTTTCATGTTCGTGTAGGTTCAGCATTTACTTTTTCTTTCAAAAGGACCTAGTGGAAAAAACACTTTGGTTATAGAGCAGTAGAACAGGTCTTTGTGGTCATGCTGGACACCTACCTGGGACATGTAAGTTAGGAAAGGTCCTAGGATTGGGCACACAAGGCTTTCATACTTTTCCGGTGGACAGGACAGGATAAACTGCTTCAAAAATACACGTAGACTGTGAGGTTAAGGAAAAAGCCAGCTGGTGGTCTCTGAGGTGGGAGTCCCACTGTTTTAACCCTCCGCAGGAAAAGCCCCAACTATATAAATACTAGTTGAAGAGCCCGTTACACGGGCCACAGTGCCACTGCCAGCCGGTCGCGGGGCAGTCATGCGCAGTAGAGACTGCCCGCTTTATGGCTGGAGCGTCCAGCTCTGTACTAGCCACGGTGCGAGCAGTCTATACTGTGCATGACTGCAGCACACGCAGAAGTCTCTACTGTGCATGACTGCTTCGTTACACACATTTTAGCGAATTATTATATAGGATATTTTCATAAAAAAGTTTACTGCTCCTTTAAAGGACTAGGAATGTCCAACTAAAACTACTTTGCATTGTGTAGAGCTTAAAAAGTTGACTTGAATGCAAAAAATGTGTCTCTCTCAAACTGCTATGGTTTGAGAGATATCTGTATTCAAAGTTTGAAGTTTCCTGCTGTCTGCTGTAAAGCTGTCAGCAGGAGATTCGTGTCGGCCGACACGGAGGCTCTGCTGCAGAGCCGCAATCGCGTTATTTAAAATGAATGACTTCATTGGAATGGTCTAAAAGGTGTGCATGCAAACCAAGCACACTTTGTATACCATTCCAATGCACTCATTCATTTTATATAACGCGATTGCGGCTCTGCTGCAGAGCCTCCATGTCGGCCGACACGGATCTCCTGCTGACAGCTTTACAGTCGACAGCAGGAAACGTCACACTTTGAATGCAGATATCTCTCAGACCATAGTGCAGGTCTGTTCTTTGTTTTGTATGTGCACTTTGGGATTTGGCCCAATGTTTTTTGGGGGGATTGGAGAACCCTCCCATTCCTTGCTGCTATCTACACGCCAGTTATTTAACACTTTTTTATTTATACACTACGTGTATTTATTATGGTGAGCTAGCGCTGTGGGCTTTTTCTGTTTCTGCAAATAAAGTTATAGATCATAGCTGGAAAAACGTAGGTGTTCTGTTAACCCTCTCCCCGCAAAGCAGTACAAATCTGCAGGACACTTCATTTTAGGGGAACCCCGCTTCCAGACCCAGGTCCCCCCCGGGCCACAGGGGCCTTGCCAGAAGGATATGAACCACACGGCGCAGGCGGAAATCCGGCACATGGTCCAAGTTGGTGAAGGTGGAGTTAATCAGGCGAGAGGCCAGGTCAGGAACAGAGTAGAAGTCCATCTGCAAGGATAGACCACCTTGTCCTAGGATTGTATAGCTGGAAAGGAGGGCAGGTCAGTGAAACTGGGAGGGCAACAGAAGAGCAGTAGCGAAACAGAGAGAGAAAGGTAATGTGGGCAGTGGCAGGGGTGGAGGTGAAATAGAACAAGTCCGTGCCAGAAGAGAGGCGGGAGTCCTTCGGCAGGCGGGAGGGGAAAGTGGGGGAAGTGCTGCGGCAGGCGGAGGGAGGGGAAAGTGGGGGAAGTGCTGCGGAGGGGGAAGACCTGCCGAGGGGGAAGTGGGAGAAGTGCTGCGGCAGGCGGAGGGAGGGGGAAGTGCTGTGGAGGGGGAAGTGCTGCGGCAGGCTTAGGCAGGCAGAGGGAGGGGGTTTATGCTGAGGAGGGAGGGAGGGGGTTCGTTCTGAGGAGGGAGGGAGGAAGTGCTGTGGCAGGCGGAGGGAGGGGGAAGTGCTGTGGCAGGCGGAGAGAGGGGGAAAAGCTGCGGAGGGGGAAGTGCTGAGGAAGGTGGAGGGAGAGGGAAGTTCTGCGCCAGGCGGAGGGAGGGGGAAGTGCTGCGGCAGGCGAAGGGAGGGAGAAGGGCTGAGGAGGGAGAAGGGCTGAGGCGGGAGGGAGGAAGTGCTGCAGCAGGAGAAGGGAGGGAGGAAGTGCTGCGGCAGGTGGAGGGAGGGGGTTTGTGCTGATGAGGGATGGAGGAAGTGCTGCGGCAGGTGGAGAGAGGGGGGAAGTGTTGTGGAGGGGGAAGTGCTGCGGCAGGCGGAAGGAGGGGGAAGTGCTGTAGCAGGCATGAGGGAGGGGGAGGTGCTGCAGAGGGGAAAGTGCTGCGGCAGGCGCGAGGGAGAGGGAAGTGCTGCGGCAGGCGCGAGGGAGGGGGAAGTGCTGCGGCAGGCGCAAGGGAGGGGAAAGTGCTGCAGAGGGGAAAGTGCTGCAGCAGGCGGAGGGAGGGGGAAGTGCTGCGGCAGGCGGGGGGAGGGGAAAGTGCTGCTGCAGGCGGAGGGAGCAGGAAGTGCTGCGGAGGGGAAAGTGCTGCTGCAGGCGGAGGGAACAGGAAGTGCTGCGGAGGGGAAAGTGCTGCTGCAGGTGGAGGGAGGGGGAAGTGCTGCGGAGGGGAAAGTGCTGCTGCAGGCGGAGGGAGGGGGAAGTGCTGCGGAGGGGGAAGTGCTGCGGCAGGTGGAAGGAGGGAGAAGTGCTGCGGCAGGCAGAAGGAGGGAGAAGTGCTGCCACAGAGGGGAGGAGGAGCAGCTGTGTCAGAGGTGAGGTGGAAGCACTTTAGAGGACTGACGAAGGCTGGAGGACAGTAATAAGAGTCTCACCTGTTATCATACAGCGTGGTGAGGAAAATCTTCAGCCTCTCAGATAGGGTCTTGTACACAGGAGCATGATACAGATCCAGGACCGGCTGCAAGAGCCCTAAGGAAGGAACATGGAGTCAGCAGGAACATTTGCACAAACAGTTTGAGCAATCCTGGCATACATATGTACCAGCTCTTGGGACACGTATGTACAAACACACGGGTGCAGACCTAAGACATGCACTCACCAATACCCACGCAGACTCCCTCAGACAGAGAAAAACAACCCCACAAATGGGAAGACACCTCTCAGACAGACACCCCCACTGGGATTAGATTCAGTTCTTTTATACTTATTGATAAATCCTTTTCTTTTAATTGATTGAGGGATGCAGGGACCATGGGGTATAGATCACTTCCTACAAGGAGGCAGGGCACTCACAAATAAACATCCTCCCACTTACTCTTCTTCATTTCCGCCCCACAGCTGAGCTTACACATAGCAAAGCACAGGAATGAAAATAGACCAGAACACAGAAGAAAACAAAGGGCCACCCCAACCCCTAATGATGAGAATAGATATTTTCTCAAGGTGGGATGCCCTGAATCACTCAATCAACTAACAGAAAAAGATTTAAATGGTGAGCATAACACAAATCCTTTTTCTCTTGCATTTCTTTAAAGATGCAGGGACCATGGGGACATCCCAAAGAGGTCCAAAAATACAGGAAGGAGGGAGAGAAACTCAAGAACAATGGACTACGACACTTTGTGGCCAAAACACACATCATGAATTGCAAAATCATTAATTTGGTAGAGGCATGTTTGTTCAAAGCGCACCTAGTACCCCACAAATCTTAAAATGTGCCATAATCAGGAACGTTGCTGGGCAATACAAGAGAAAGTAAGCTGGTCTAATATTCCATTTAAACCATGCAGCAATCATGGCTTGAGAAGCAGGTCTACGCCTCCTAGGTCCTACAGGCATTCTAAATGAAGTATCTGTTTCTCTGTAAGAGTCTGTTATAGTCTAGAAGATATCCGACCACATCCACAGTCTGCAGTACTTCCTCCTATTAATAATGTGGATTAGAACAGAAGGAGAGAAGAATCAGTTCTTGATTAATATTAAACGACAACATTGGAGTGAAAAGATGCGAGAAGATTTACATCTGGTAAAGTACTAAGTTCTGAAACTCCCCGATTAGAAAAGACAAATAGAAGGACAAAAATCTCATATGTCCCAAGCCAGGGAAAAAAGAAGACCATGGCTCATAGTGAGAAGACTGAATAATCTGCTGATGTGTTGATATGTGGGGCCCATCTGGTGTACTTCCAGAGCTCCCAAGGGAGCTGCCATCTGATTACAGATTTCTTGATTCAATTGCCCTTCTTCTTTATATTCAGTCTGCTGTAAACCGCTCAGAAAGCTGGAACAATGTCTTCCATCCAATGTATTTCCAAGGGGTTTTGCTCTTGGTCCTCCATGAAGTTTGATGTAAGCCACCAAGGTGGGGTTATCAGATGGAATATGAAGTGAAAGGCCCTTCCACAGCATCGAAGATGTATCGTATATTTTTATTTAACTAGAGCCAACCTGTGTACTTGGCATTTTACAGTTTACATTTAGTATAGAAGGGGTACAATAAACGCAGTGATTAAGTGCTTATATAAACAATCCTAATGGGAAAACCAGGTGCGTATACATTAGGATAAAAGGTCCTTGTGCCGTAGAGCTTACAATCCAAGATGTTTAATGGAAGATAAATTTCCATCTTGTACCTCTGCCGTTAGATTGACTGAGGGTTGTACACAGCTCCACCGAACACACTGCTATCAATTCTCACTCTCCATTCCACTGCTGAAAAAGGGCAGGCTGCACTCTGTAGTCACCATGACGGTGATGACATGTGGATTGAGTCGTGAACAATATACTGAGGAGATGTTTTCTTACACATTTTAGCCAAGCAACAGACTTTCTTCAGAGGGAGTTGAAGACATTTGGTTGCTGGGTGAAATGTCTCTGGAATTTCTTTTGACACCAAGAGAGTTTGGGTTTTTCAGCAAAACAAAAGGCTTAGGATTTGTAGATCCCTCGTCATTGAAAAGGGGATTTTTGTGTACTTACAGATAAATCCTTTTCAGTTCCATAAGGTAAAGCCCTCTCCCCTGACCAATTTGCCCCCTCAAACTATGCTCAGTTTTAACATACAGCAAATCTGAAAGTAAAAAAAAAAAAAATAAAAACAAGTGGAACAAGAAAATGAATGCTCTGAACCAAAGAACCAAAGATGATCCCCCTGCCCAGGACTCTGACCACTGGGTTTTGTGCTCCACGTAGACTAAGAGAAAGGAGTTATTGATAAGTACATATAACCCACTTTATTTTTTTTTCCTATGTAGAACAGAGGAACTATGGGAATATACCAAAGCATCCACCAAGAGGAAAAACCCCTCCAAACACAGACCAATTCCAGCAGAAATGAGCTGGTACAACATGATCCTCCGATGTCAACAGACACCAATACTGAAAACTGAAGAACAGAAACTAACATGTTACTGGCCAAAATATACGAGGAAGGACATTTACACAGGCACAGAGAAGTGTAGGACCTTCTGGCCAAAACTGGCTTCAGGAGAAGTCATCACATTAACACAGATGACAAAAAGTAATCAGGATTCCTAAAAGGATGAGTGTGATGAACATAGTACTTAAAGCGCCTTACCACATTCAAAAGATGAACCTCTTGTCTATTAACCCCTTCGCGTCCTGTGACGTACCCGGACCGTCACGCTGGTCCGGCACTTAAGGACCAGTGACGGTCCTGGTACGTCACATACTATTACTCACAGCGCTCCTGTAGGAGTGCGGTGAGTAATACCGTAGACTGAAGTTGATCGCTCCAAGACCGGAGCGATCTCTTTCAGTCCTTCTTTCGACGTGCCTCCCCACATGATCAGTCACATGGGACGGCACGTCGAACTCGTCTATCTGGTCCTTAAAGGACCAGACACCCTGGGATCGCTGGACCTTAAGGGGTTAATGAGCTGGACAGAGAGAGAACAACAATTTCCTTGTTAATAGGAAACTGTGGAAAAACACTAAGGAGTACACCAAACCACCCTGACAGAGTGGAAAACCAGAAAGGGAAGCTTAGACAATGAAGCATGAAGTTCAGCCACCCGCCAAAAAAGACAATAGCCAGCAGAAAGGCTGTCTTGAGTGTCAGGAAATTCAGAGAAACTGAAGTCAACTGTTCAAAAAGCACTCCCGAGAGACCATCAGATATACAGATGAAAGACTTCAGAGACCAACTTTGAGTTAAATACACTCTGAGATTCCAATTGCCTAGATTGAGAAACTGGCGACTGAACGTCTGTCACAACGTTGTCTGCCTCTGGAATATGGACCGTGGAGAGAAATAGCACGTGAGCCTCTGCCCTCATGAAAACCAGGTAGACTTGGCCCACACTGACACACCGATGGTACCTTCCTGAAAACTGATGCAAGCCAACACTGTTGCCTTGTTAGACTGGATCTGCACCAGGGACCCCAGAAGAGCCTAAAGAGGCGAATCACCTGAAATTCCAGAACACTGATGGGCAGAATGCTCTCCACCATGGTCCAAAGAGCCAGGAAGTCTGAAGGTTCAGAGTGTCACCGTTCGTGGCCACCGACTGGTCTCCGCTCCTGCGCATGCGTGCCTTCTTCCGGCTTCCTCCGCCAACGCACATGCACCAGCTCAGTAGTCTGCTACTGTGCGGACGTATAGTATACTCCCCATGCTTTCCTGCTTCCTCTCTCCCATTGGGCACAGTCCTGTGGTTTTACTCCTAAGCCCATTGGGCATATCAGTCCATTTGGGCTTTTGGTCAGCCCTGTTATTTCTATTGGGCTTAGCCCTGTAGCCCATTAGGGCTTTGGTCTGCCTCCTTCTCCCATTGGAGGATGGATATATTTATTCCCAGCCATGCACCCATTCCCTGCCCGTTCCACAAGCTAGTTTACTGGTTTTCTTCAGTGTTCCTCTGTTTATTTGATTGCTCTCTTTGGTGTCCTGACCCGGCTCGTCTGACCACTCCGCTGCTCTCTGGTGTCCTGACCCGGATTGTCTGACCACTCCGCTGCTCTCTGGTGTCCTGACCCGGATTGTCTGCCCACTCCGCTGCTCTCTGGTGTCCTGACCCGGATTGTCTGCCCACTCCGCTGCTCTCTGGTGTCCTGACCCGGATTGTCTGCCCACTCCGCTGCTCTCTGGTGTCCTGACCCGGATTGTCTGCCCACTCCGCTGCTCTCTGGTGTCCTGACCCGGATTGTCTGCCCACTCCGCTGCTCTCTGGTGTCCTGACCCGGCTCGTCTGCCCACTCCGCTGCTCTCTTTTGTCCTGACCCGGCTCGTCTGACCACTCCGCTGCTCTCTGGTGTCCTGACCCGGATTGTCTAACCACTCCGCTGCTCTCTGGTGTCCTGACCCGGATTGTCTAACCACTCCGCTGCTCTCTTTTGTCCTGACCCGGCTCGTCTGACCACTCCGCTGCTCTCTGGTGTCCTGACCCGGCTCGTCTGCCCACTCCGCTGCTCTCGTGTCCTGACCCAGCTCGTCTGACCACTTCTTTGCTTTCTGGTCTCTTGATCCGACTTGTCTGTTCTCCCCTCTTCTGGTCCAGGTTCACACGGTTCCTAGCTACTCCCATCCTGGTTGCACCCCAGCTCAACAATCTGGTTTCGCGACCAGCACCTTTACCCAGCTTCGGCTGCAGCAAGGGAGTACCTGGCACACTGTCAATGCACTAAAACATCGCCCCCTAGCACCTAACCATTACCAAGGCTACGAGGGTCCCTACTCCCCATGTAGTGACACAGAGTAGCCCCGCAGCCTTAATCAGGGAAATCCTTAAAGGGATAGTAATGTTTAAAAATAAAAGCAGCTCCAATTAATCTTCATAGTATTTGGGCCATGGAGAGTGTTATTTCAATACTTTCAGAGTTGTAGTACTAGAGTAATTGAATGATAAAGTATCCCCCTCCCACCCCTTTTACCTAGTATGGAATCTGGTCACTTGACCGGACAGGTTGCAGAAAGGGACAATCTTCTTACTGTGATCATAACGAAAACCCTGCTCCCTTAACAAGTTTTTCCTTACGATCACTGAAGATTGTCCCTCTCTGTGATCCATCCGGACAGTCTTGCTGCTCTGAGGTGAGCAGTGTTACATCAGTAAAAGGGACAGGAGGGGGATACTTTATCATTCAATTACTCTTGAACTACAACTCTGACAGTAATGATATAACACTCTCCATGGCCCAAATACTATGAAGATTAAATGGAGCTGTTTTATTTTGAAACATTACGATCCCTTTAAATCCTGGCCTGCTGGTCGCCCTTCTACATGGACAGGAATGTCCAGATATGTCTAAGGAAGCCAAGAACTACCATGGACACATGGCTGTGATGATGGAGCAAGCACAAAATGGATGAGATGTTTTAAGTCCAGAATAGGATGGCATCATCCATCTGTTTTAAGGAAGTATGAAAAGACTGGCGTAGAAACCAGTGAATCTTTCCCAAGAAGGAACCAGTATCAACACCTGCATATCTACCATGGAGGAGACTGCATCTAAAAATGGACTACTGTGCTTGGGATTATGAGGAATGCTAGACAAAGAAGTTGCATGGAGAGAGGGACTTGAAATCTATGCGAAACACTTCAGAGACTACCCACAAAACCCTCTGGTCTGACACAGGAACGGCAAAACTCTGTGAAAGGAAAAAAAAGAGAAAGATAACCTATAGCCAGGGGCAGACAGACCCTCACAAGTCATGCAGAGGTGGGCTTCTTGCCTGACCAGGCTTGCTTGGGTTTTGGGATGGGATGCACATTGGTAGCTGAGGGAACCAGTGCCCTGGAATCGTACCTGTATTGGTGGGGATAACAAAACCCACCCATCCCCTGAAGAAAAAAGTAATGCATAGGAGTAACCTGAGGCAACAAAGTACTCTTGCCACCAGCAGCGTAACTGATGACCTTCTCTAATTCTGGAAGAGACAACTGATTGACCACAAAATGAAGAGAAACAACCAAAGACTCAGAATATTGGACAGCCAACCATATCTTAAGCCACAGAGGAGTGTGACGTGCTGAGAGCAGAGGCCTTACCAGTAAACCTAACGACACTGAAACCACTTCAGTAAAATATGCTTTAGCTTCAAGGATCTTGGATATCAGAACTACCAGATACTCTCTGGCACTGTCTGCTTAAACAGCATACAAAGCTGCTCCCCCAAACAACCATGGGCCTAGTAACCCACACAATGACAAAGGTAGGAAGTAGAGCAGCACCAGAAGGTGCAATGTTGACCTTTAAGAAGGCATTCAGACACTTATCTGCCTGATCTTTTTAAAAGTCACAGAATCTTTCAGTGGCAAAGCTGTATCAGCAAGGCAAGAGATTGGGGGATCTACCATGGATGGTGCGTTGCCCAGTGCCCCAAGGCTTCAGCAGAAAAGGGATACAAAAGAGATACTCCAGTTATTAACCTCCTATCAGGTGATCTTCATTCCCCCCAGGAGCCCAATGAATGAGGAGGAGGAAAATTGGCAACCTCAGTCTTTAGTTTCTTAAAACTATCAGGGAAAAGGGAACTAGAATCAGAGGCCTCTGAGACCAAGGAACTCCTGGACAGTCCGAGTAAGAAGGACTGTGGTCTTCTTCATAAGAGTCCCCAACAGAGAAAGAGAAATCAAAGTCACCCACATCAGTTTCCCCTTCCTCCACAGAGGAATCCCTAATAATTTCCCCACGATAACATGGCTCAGCGTCTGGGGGGTGTGTGCAGGATGTCCCATGGAACAAGAGTAAAGGTCCCCATGAAGAGATGAGGGGATAGAACTAAACTGAGGGAATTAAAGCCCTAACCCATGCAAGTTCCTGTTCAACACATCAGGGCCAAGGAGTTTGTGTAGTGGCCTTAAAGCAAAAGGGACATAAGGTACCAGACATTTCCCTAGGAAGCCTAGCCTGGCATGAGGAGCAATGGGTTAATCATCTGAAGTCTTAGACTTGTCATGTGTCCCTTAAGACCTGACAGTGAGGAAACCCCCAAAGTACAAGCAGTAAGAAGTAGCGTAAAAGTACTTATAAATCATTAAAAGTACTTATCTGAATGCAAGGGGTTATGTGCAAGCAAGAGGGGGAGACCAGCCTCTATGTATCAAGCAGAACGACCTCCTTTTCCCTTGCCAAAAAGCCCACGAAGAATGGGCTGCTGGGAAAGGCTCCGGACAGTCCTCAAGAAGCTTTGTTTTCGAGAAACGAGTCTGGCAGATCTTTTGTTCCGTATTTACCTGGGGATCTGCCCAGGAACGGAAGATAATAAACCAGGTACCTGCTGGCCTGGGAGGAGGATATCGGTTCTGAGCTTCCTCTCGAGTCCTGGCAAAAGATCTGGTCTGCTGCAGCCAAAAGTCATATCTGCATACTCCACAAGGAGAGGGCCTATAAACTCATGTACAGATGGTATCTAACTTCTGTCCACTTGCATAAAACATTCCCAGCCCACTCCCACCTTTGTGTCTGAAGATGTGGGGAGAGGGGAGACCTCTTTCACATTTGGTGGATTTTCCCGGAGTCTAGGGAATTTTGGACGATGGTGTAAACTCCTTGATAACGACAAATACATTAATACCTTCCTCCCCAGAACCTTGGTGGTTCCTCCTGGGTTTTCGACCCTTGGATGTACCCAAATAATTATCTCAAATGAATCTCACACATGCTCCTTACTGCCAGAAATGCTCTGGTTTCACATTGGAAGCAACCCTGTCTCCCAGATCACCAAACTCTCCTACGGGACATATGGAAGTCTACTCCATGGAGAGGCTGACCTCTCTACTCTCCAATTTCCAGGTGCAGTTTTACCCAGACTTGGGAGCTGTGGCTCACATTTCATGGTCCATCCCTAGCTCCAGATAGCTGAGCTGTGCACTGGCTTGGGCCAGACCACCTGTTCTTTAATTTCCAAAATTCTTGACCCTTTAAGGGAGTTCATGAATTCCTTCTTCCCCCTTCCCTCTCCCTATCTTTATTTTATCTATTTGCTAAGGCTTCTAGCCTACCCAGTCAGTTATGTCTGGTTTTTACTATCCCTTCTTAACATTCAGCTGCTGCAAGTGTCGCCTATCCCTCAGCTGTCCCTCAGCTGTCTTCTATAACTAACTCTCTGCCCTTTTCTGTCTACTTTTTATTACAGACCGACAGCTTGGTCCGAAGTGATTAGAGCTCCCTCCCTAAGACCCCCTCAATTTACAGGGATTGTTTCATTGGTTATACCCTTTCTTGGTATGACCTCGGGCTAGATTGTGACACTGTTAAACACCTATTAAGGAAAGGTTTATATTGCTAACCAAAGTTGTTAATGCTGCATTACTACTTTCCGATTTGTTTTTCCCGGTTTCACTCCCTTTATTTTTTTGTACCCCTCCCCCATACCAAAAATCTTCAATAAAATTGAGTTATAGAAAAATAAAATAAATAATAATAATAATAAAAAAGATGAAATATTCCCGTCAGGGAATCACAGACCTCCTAAGGTCACTGGTAAAACCGAGCTGGATCACTGTCACAGAGAACAGAGTAGAGGAGTGGGAGGAGTCTGGGTTCAGAGTGCCCTGAATCCAAGTGGGAGGAGTCTGGGTTCAGAGTGCCCTGAATCTAAGTGGGAGGAGTCTGGGTTCAGAGTGCCCTGAATCCAAGTGGGAGGAGTCTGGGTTCAGAGTGCCCTGAATCCAAGTGGGAGGAGTCTGAGTTCAGAGTGCCCTGAATCTAAGTGTGAGGAGTCTGGGTTCAGAGTGCCCTGAATCTAAGTTAGGAGGAGTCTGGGTTCAGAGTGCCCTGAATCCAAGTGGGAGGAGTCTGGGTTCAGAGTGCCCTGATTCTAAGTGGGAGGAGTCTGAGTTCAGAGTGCCCTGAATCCAAGTGGGAGGAGTCTGGGTTCAGAGTTCCCTGAATCCAAGTGGGAGGAGTCTGGGTTCAGAGTGCCCTGAATCTAAGTGTGAGGAGTCTGGGTTCAGAGTGCCCTGAATCCAAGTGGGAGGAGTCTGGGTTCAGAGTGCCCTGAATCTAAGTGGGAGGAGTCTGGGTTCAGAGTGCCCTGAATCCAAGTGGGAGGAGTCTGGGTTCAGAGTGCCCTGAATCCAAGTGGGAGGAGTCTGTGTTCAGAGTGCCCTGAATCCAAGTGGGAGGAGTCTGAGTTCAGAGTGCCCTGAATCTAAGTGGGAGGAGTCTGTGTTCAGAGTGCCCTGAATCTAAGTGGGAGGAGTGTGTGTTCAGAGTGCCCTGAATCTAAGTTAGGAGGAGTGTGGGTTCAGAGTGCCCTGATTCTAAGTGGGAGGAGTCTGGGTTCAGAGTGCCCTGAATCTAAGTGGGAGGAGTCTGAGTTCAGCGTGCCATGAATCTAAGTGGGAGGAGTCTGGGTTCAGAGTGCCCTGATTCTAAGTGGGAGGAGTCTGGGTTCAGAGTGCCCTGATTCTAAGTGGGAGGAGTCTGGGTTCAGAGTGCCCTGAATCTAAGTGGGAGGAGTCTGAGTTCAGCGTGCACTGATTCTAAGTGGGAGGAGTCTGAGTTCAGCGTGCCCTGATTCTAAGTGGGAGGAGTCTGTGTTCAGCGTGCCCTGATTCTAAGTGGGAGGAGTCTGTGTTCAGCGTGCCCTGATTCTAAGTGGGAGGAGTCTGGGTTCAGAGTGCCCTGATTCTAAGTGGGAGAAGTCTGGGTTCAGCGTGCCCTGAATCTAAGTGGGAGGAGTCTGGGTTCAGAGTGCCCTGAATCTAAGTGTGAGGAGTCTGGGTTCAGAGTGCCCTGAATCTAAGAGGGAGGAGTCTGGGTTCAGAGTGCCCTGAATCTAAGTGGGAGAAGTCTGGGTTCAGCGTGCCCTGAATCTAAGTGGGAGGAGTCTGAGTTCAGAGTGCCCTGAATCTAAGTGGGAGGAGTCTGGGTTCAGCGTGCCCTGAATCTAAGTGGGAGGAGTCTGGGTTCAGAGTGCCCTGAATCTAAGTGGGAGGAGTCTGAGTTCAGAGTGCCCTGAATCCAAGTGGGAGGAGTCTGGGTTCAGCGTGCCCTGAATCTAAGTGGGAGGAGTCTGTGTTCAGAGTGCCCTGAATCTAAGTGGGAGGAGTCTGGGTTCAGCGTGCCCTGAATCCAAGTGGGAGGAGTCTGGGTTCAGAGTGCCCTGAATCTAAGTGGGAGGAGTCTGGGTTCAGAGTGCCCTGAATCTAAGTGGGAGGAGTCTGGGTTCAGCGTGCCCTGAATCCAAGTGGGAGGAGTCTGGGTTCAGAGTGCCCTGAATCTAAGTGGGAGGAGTCTGGGTTCAGCGTGCCCTGAATCTAAGTGGGAGGAGTCTGGGTTCAGCGTGCCCTGAATCTAAGTGGGAGGAGCTCTCTATCAAAGGCCTCTGAATCCCTCCATGATGCCAGAGAAAATAGGTATTTTGTACTTACTGTTAATCCTTTTCTCTCAGTCCACTGGGGAACACAGGACACCCCATAACCCAAGTAAACTTCCTCTATGTAGTGGGACTGGAGTGCCTCTCGTTTTGTCTATTCTGGTGACTTTCTCCTTCCCATCTTTGCTAGATGTAAACTGACCGGCAGGTAAGGCGTTAAAGGGACACTAACGTCCCATAACAAATTCTTCTGGTTTTGTAGAGTTTTAAAAAATTAATTATGTGGCGCAAATCCCATCTCTCAAATCATAAATGTCTGAGAGATATTCCCATCTAAAGTTCCTCCCTCCCCCTGACACCAGCGCTGTGCTGACCGCAGGAGATCCCAGTCCTGGTACCAGCGTTGTGCTGACCGCAGGAGATCCCAGTCCTGGTACCAGCGTTGTGCTGACCGCAGGAGATCCCGGTCCTGGTACCAGCGTTGTGCTGACCGCAGGAGATCCCAGTCCTGGTACCAGCGTTGTGCTGACCGCAGGAGATCCCGGTCCTGGTACCAGCGCTGTGCTGACCGCAGGAGATCCCAGTCTTGGTACCAGCGTTGTGCTGACCGCAGGAGATCCCGGTCCTGACACCAGCGCTGTGCTGACCGCAGGAGATCCCAGTCCTGGTACCAGCGCTGTGCTGACCGCAGGAGATCCCAGTCCTGGTACCAGCGCTGTGCTGACCGCAGGAGATCCCAGTCCTGGTACCAGCGCTGTGCTGACCGCAGGAGATCCCAGTCCTGGTACCAGCGCTGTGCTGACCGCAGGAGATCCCGGTCCTGGTACCAGCGCTGTGCTGACCGCAGGAGATCCCGGTCCTGGTACCAGCGCTGTGCTGACCGCAGGAGATCCCAGTCCTGGTACCAGCGCTGTGCTGACCGCAGGAGATCCCAGTCCTGGTACCAGCGCTGTGCTGACCGCAGGAGATCCCAGTCCTGGTACCAGCGCTGTGCTGACCGCAGGAGATCCCAGTCCTGGTACCAGCGCTGTGCTGACCGCAGGAAATCCCAGTCCTGGTACCAGCGCTGTGCTGACCGCAGGAGATCCCAGTCCTGGTACCAGCGCTGTGCTGACCGCAGGAAATCCCAGTCCTGGTACCAGCGCTGTGCTGACCGCAGGAGATCCCAGTCCTGACACCAGCGCTGTGCTGACCGCAGGAGATCCCAGTCCTGGTACCAGCGTTGTGCTGACCGCAGGAGATCCCAGTCCTGGTACCAGCGCTGTGCTGACCGCAGGAGATCCCGGTCCTGGTACCAGCGCTGTGCTGACCGCAGGAGATCCCAGTCCTGGTACCAGCGTTGTGCTGACCGCAGGAGATCCCAGTCCTGACATCAGCGCTGTGCTGACCGCAGGAGATCCCAGTCCTGGTACCAGCGCTGTGCTGACCGCAGGAGATCCCAGTCCTGACATCAGCGCTGTGCTGACCGCAGGAGATCCCGGTCCTGGTACCAGCGTTGTGCTGACCGCAGGAGATCCCAGTCCTGGTACCAGCGCTGTGCTGACCGCAGGAGATCCCAGTCCTGGTACCAGCGCTGTGCTGACCGCAGGAGATCCCGGTCCTGACATCAGCGCTGTGCTGACCGCAGGAGATCCCAGTCCTGGTACCAGCGCTGTGCTGACCGCAGGAGATCCCAGTCCTGGTACCAGCGCTGTGCTGACCGCAGGAGATCCCAGTCCTGGTACCAGCGCTGTGCCGACCGCAGGAGATCCCAGTCCTGGCACCAGCGCTGTGCTGACCGCAGGAGATCCCAGTCCTGGTACCAGCGCTGTGCTGACCGCAGGAGATCCCAGTCCTGGTACCAGCGCTGTGCTGACCGCAGGAGATCCCGGTCCTGGTACCAGCCGAGGCTCTGCAGCAGATCCAAAATCGCGTTATTTAAAAATAATTCCTTCGTTTGAAAGGTTTACAAAGTGTCCCTGGTTTGCAAGCAGACTTTGCAGACCGTTCCAATGAAGTAGTTCTTTTTAAATAAAGCGATTTCGGCTCTGCTGAAGAGCCTCCTCGAGGCACAGGACTCAAATCTCCTGCTGTCAGCTTTACAGACATCAGGAGAGAAGGAACTTTAGATGAGACTATCTCTCAGACCATAACGGTTTGTGAGATGGGATTTGCGCCACATAATTTGTTTTTTTTAAACTCTACAAAACAAGAAGAATTTGTTATGGGACATTAGTGTTCCTTTATTGCAGAAATTGAAGTAAATCTATATCGCTCTACATCTTGTTCTGTCCACGTACGTTGTACATTAAATGCTAATCCACGAGGAACAGAATCTTACCTAATGCACTCAGCTTGTCCACATTCAGCATGTCCAGAGTACTGGCGTAATGGTCACCCATCTTCTGGACGATGTCCGGCAGGTACAGGTTATTGAGTGTCCTGCAGAACCAGATTAGTGAGTGTGGAGACCAAAAGCCTCACAGTCAGGGAGAAGGCAGAAAGAGAGAGAGAGAGAGAGAGGCTTGCATACACATCTAGGGGCCCGGTGTGTGGTGAGCCCGGTGTGAGGTGCACCCGCAGGCCACAGTGCAAGGTGCGCACACATCTAGGGGCCCGGTGTGTGGAGAGCCCAGTGTGAGGTGCACCCGCAGGCCACAGTGCAAGGCGCGCACACATCTAGGGGCCCGGTGTGTGGTGAGCCCAGTGTGAGGTGCACCCGCAGGCCACAGTGCAAGGTGCATACACATCTAGGGGCCCGGTGTGTGGTGAGCCCGGTGTGTGGTGCACCCGCAGGCCACAGTGCAAGGTGCGCACACATCTAGGGGCCCGGTGTGTGGTGAGCCCGGTGTGTGGTGCACCCGCAGGCCACAGTGCAAGGTGCGCACACATCTAGGGGCCCGGTGTGTGGTGAGCCCAGTGTGATGTGCCCCCGCAGGCCACAGTGCAAGGCGCATACACATCTAGGGGCCCGGTGTGTGGTGAGCCCGGTGTGTGGTGCACCCGCAGGCCACAGTGCAAGGTGCGCACACATCTAGGGGCCCGGTATGTGGTGAGCCCGGTGTGTGGTGCACCCGCAGGCCACAGTGCAAGGTGCGCACACATCTAGGGGCCCGGTGTGTGGTGAGCCCAGTGTGAGGTGCACCCGCAGGCCACAGTGCAAGGTGCGCACACATCTAAGGGCCCGGTGTGTGGACAGCCCAGTGTGAGGTGCACCCGCAGGCCACAGTGCAAAGCGCACACACATCTAGGGGCCCGGTGTGTGGACAGCCCAGTGTGAGGTGCACCCGAAGGCCACAGTGCAAGGCGCATACACATCTAGGGGCCCGGTGTGTGGTGAGCCCAGTGTGAGGTGCACCCGCAGGCCACAGTGCAAAGCGCACACACATCTAGGGGCCCGGTGTGAGGTGCACCCGCAGGCCACAGTGAAAGGCGCATACACATCTAGGGGCCCGGTGTGTGGTGAGCCCAGTGTGAGGTGCACCCGCAGGCCACAGTGCAAGGCGCACACATCTAGGGGCCCGGTGTGTGGACAGCCCAGTGTGAGGTGCACCCGCAGGCCACAGTGCAAAGCGCACACACATCTAGGGGCCCGGTGTGTGGTGAGCCCGGTGTGAGGTGCACCAGCAGGCCAGAGTGCAAGGCGCGCACACATCTAGGGGCCCGGTGTGTGGAGAGCCCAGTGTGAGGTGCACCCGCAGGCCACAGTGCAAGGCATCCCAATATGAGGCACGCAAACACACTCCTCGCACCTTTTACTAGGGCACCAAGCAACCCCTCCCCCATATGCACAGGGCACAAGGAAAGGCGCGCGCGCACACACACACACACCTGCCCCATGTGTGTGTGTTTGCGGGGGGGGGGGGGTGCCTTGCATTGGACCCCCAGGTGTGTGTGTGTGTTTTGGGGGGGTGCCTTGCATTGGACCCCCAGGTGTGTGTGTGTGTGTGTGTTTTGGGGGGGTGCCTTGCATTGGACCCCCAGGTGTGTGTGTTTTGGGGGGGTGCCTTGCATTGGACCCCCAGGTGTGTGTGTGTTTGGGGGGGTGCCTTGCATTGGACCCCCAGGTGTGTGTGTGTTTGGGGGGGTGCCTTGCATTGGACCCCCAGGTGTGTGTGTGTGTTTGGGGGGGTGCCTTGCATTGGACCCCCAGGTGTATGTGTGTTTGGGGGGGTACCTTGCATTGGACCCCCAGGTGTATGTGTGTTTGGGGGGGTGCCTTGCATTGGACCCCCAGGTGTGTGTGTGTGTTTGGGGGGGGTGCCTTGCATTGGACCCCCAGGTGTATGTGTGTTTGGGGGGGTACCTTGCATTGGACCCCCAGGTGTATGTGTGTTTGGGGGGGTACCTTGCATTGGACCCCCAGGTGTGTGTGTGTGTGTGGGGGGGGGGTGCCTTGCATTGGACCCCCAGGTGTGTGTGTGTGTTTGGGGGGGTGCCTTGCATTGGACCCCCAGGTGTGTGTGTGTGTTTGGGGGGGTGCCTTGCATTGGACCCCCAGGTGTGTGTGTGTGTTTGGAGGGGTGCCTTGCATTGGACCCCCAGGTGTGTGTGTGTGTGTGTGTGTGGGGTGCCTTGCATTGGACCCCCAGGTGTGTGTGTGTGTTTGGGGGGTGCCTTGCATTGGACCCCCAGGTGTGTGTGTGTGTGTGTTTGGGGGGGTGCCTTGCATTGGACCCCCAGGTGTGTGTGTGTTTGGGGGGGTGCCTTGCATTGGACCCCCAGGTGTGTGTGTGGGGGGGGTGCCTTGCATTGGACCCCCAGGTGTGTGTGTGTGTGTTTGGGGGGGGTGCCTTGCATTGGACCCCCAGGTGTGTGTGTGTGTGTGTTTGGGGGGGTGCCTTGCATTGGACCCCCAGGTGTGTGTGTGTTTGGGGGGGTGCCTTGCATTGGACCCCCAGGTGTGTGTGTGTGTGTTTGGGGGGGTGCCTTGCATTGGACCCCCAGGTGTGTGTGTGTGTTTGGGGGGGTGCCTTGCATTGGACCCCCAGGTGTGTGTGTGTTTGGGGGGGTGCCTTGCATTGGACCCCCAGGTGTGTGTGTGTGGGGGGGTGCCTTGCATTGGACCCCCAGGTGTGTGTGTGTGTGTTTTGGGGGGGGGGGGTGCCTTGCATTGGACCCCCAGGTGTGTGTGTGTGTGTGTTTTGGGGGGGGGGGTGCCTTGCATTGGACCCCCAGGTGTATGTGTTTGGGGGGGCTTGCATTTGGCCTCTGAGGACAGTGACATTACCTCTATACCATGATAAGGACACTCCCTCCACACGGTCACATGCCCACAGTGACCAATACGCACCTGACCAGAGTGCAGACGCCATCCAGGAACTTCAGGACCTCTGCGCTAATCGGGTTGCGGTAAATGGGAGATCCGCTGGGCGTGTAACCAAAGAGAAATCCACCAGCTTTTGCCTCCTCAGGATTCTGTGGCCAACAAGCTCGCTTCATCAACCCCAATATACCGCTCACACAGAAAGTGATCTGAGGGACAGAGGATGGTCACACCATTAGGGGAACAGAGTCCACAAATCACACTCCGAGGAGCAGGTACTGTCACCAAGTATCACTAATAACCCAACAACCCCTAACTAACTAACAGGAGCACTTACCTAGGTAGGAGTCCATCACACAGCAGTCAGGTATATATCTATATAATTACTGTGTGTAACAGAAGCACTTACCTAGGTAGGAGTCCATCATACAGCAGTCAGGTGTATCTATATAATTCGTGGATTTTCCTAACATCTGTGATGGAAAGTCAGAATTCTATTAAAGACACGGAGGCGAATATTATGCTAACTCTCTCCACTGCCCCTTTAAGCAGCAAAGGAACTTTATTTGCACAAAATCAACAGAACAAGAAAAAACATTTGCATATCTTCACTCCACCCCCCATCCAATCACAGTCCATATAGCCCCAAACATGTAGTGACGTAAACTGTATCTAATCCTCTTTCTGCCACCACAGCGACCGAAGAACAGGTCATCTTCTCACTGGCACAGGAAGCTCCAAATGCTCCATCCTGGAACCCGAACTCTAACATCTTCCAACGGGAAGTCCAACAGCGAACAATGAGATTCGCATAAAGAAGCACATCTCCACAAAGCACTGCCGCTCAGGATACATCAACCTGAAGAAACAAGAGAACAATGACAGGGGAGGGTAAACAGGGGGGGATAATATTCGCCTCCGTGTCTTTAATAGAATTCTGACTTTCCATCACAGATGTTAGGAAAATCCACGAATTCTATGTCAGAACGGAGGCTCATATTATGCTAGTTCAAAGCTGAGAAACAACCTGACTAGCCACATGTTCCACCGGCTTAAAATAAAAATCCCTAAAAGTGGACTCTCTAGACCAATCCGCTGCTCGAAGAACATCCTCCAAACGACCCCCAACCTGAAGGGCCATAGACGCCATAGCGCCTCTAGAAGAATGTGCACCGAACAGAGATATGTCAATGCCAGACAATTGCATGATCCAGCGCACCCATCTCGCCAACGTGGCCGAAGACACCGGAAGATGCGGTTTGCGGAATGAAATCAGCAATTGAGTCCACCCAGATTTCCTCAGAAGAGTCGTCCGACGCTCATATGCCTTAAGACACTGAACCACGCACAATTGTGGTCTCTCAGGAAAAGCAGGATAAATCACCACCCGCGCACTAGTTTTAGTACGCCTGCGAATGACAAATCGCACACCCTCCGGAGTAAAAGATCTAGAATGAAGATCCAAGGCATGAACGTCAGACACCCTCTTAAAGGAAATAAGACACAATAACATTGTCAATTTAGCAGAAATTTGTTTTAACGTTAAAACATCGTTCTGAGGCCAAGCCTCCAGAAATTCAAGTACAGTATTAACATCCCAAAGAGAATGATAACGTGATTGCGGAGGCCTGGTAAATCTGATTCCCCGCAGGAGACGACACACCAACGAGCACTGACCAACCGGAGCACCCTCAACATAATTATGACCCGCAGAAATAGCCGAACGGTACGTATTAATCGTTCGGTAAGCTTTCCCCTGATCAAACAGTAGGGACAAAAAATTCACGACTTCCACGGGAGATGCCGATACGGGATCCAAACCCCATTCCAAGCACCAACGATCCCAAGCGGACCAAGCGGACTGGTACATGGATCTGGTACCAGGTGCCCATGATTCCTCCAAAAGGAACTGAGCCGATGCCGAAAAAGAAGGGGCACCGAAGGAACCCCCGACAGGAGCCACACGACTAAGCGAAGAGCGCCCGCGGTAGTCAAAACATGAGGAGACCCCTCTGGATCCACCAGCAGAGATGGAAAAAGCGGAAGCAACCGAGGAACGTCGCAGGACAGCTCCAACAACTGAGGAAACCAAGGCTGAGCAGGCCAAAGAGGAGTTACCAGCGCTACCGTCGCCTCCTGTCTCCTGATGGTGAGGATGGTACGAGCAATCATGGAGAAAGGAGGGAACGCATAAACTGGATCCTGACCCCAAGACTGCAGGAAAGCGTCTATCGCCAGAGCCTCTGGATCCGGCCTCCAACTGAAAAACCTTGGAATCTGGCAATTCAGACGGGATGCAAAAAGATCTATCTGAAAAGGACCCCAAAGGTCCGAAATGGCCGCGAAAACACTCCGATGTAACAACCAGTCGCTGCGATCGACCAGGAACCTGGAATTCCAATCGGCCACCACGTTGGACAAACCAGGAAGATATTCTGCCTGAACTGTAATATTGCGATCTAGGCAAAAATGCCAGAAATCCCGAGCCAACTCCGCCAACCGTTTGGATTTCGTGCCGCCGAGGCGATTGATATACCTTACAGCGGACACGTTGTCCATCCTTAGAAGAACGCAACAGTTCACCCGATCCTTCGCCAAACTTTTGAGGGCGAACGACCCCGCCAAAAGCTCCAGACAATTTATGTGTAACTCCGCCTCGCTGGGAGACCACTTCCCTCCGGTTGACAGAGACCCCCGTCTGGCACCCCAACCTACGAGACTGGCGTCGGACTCTATGACCACGTCGGGAGCAGTACCGAAAATGGCCCTGCCATTCCAGGCGTCTAAATGTTTGAGCCACCAGACTAATTCTTCCCGAGCGTCGGAAGAAAGGTCTACAAAGTCTGCGTAGCTTAGGCCGCGACGTAGATGCCTGGCCTTCAGTCTCTGCAACGCCCGATAATGCAGGGGACCTGGAAAGATTGCCTGAATGGAGGCTGATAGAAGGCCCACTATCCGAGCCAAAACTCTCAACGAAATCCGGCCTTTCCGTAGGACAGACCGAAGCTCCTTGCGGATGGACCGCACCTTTGATCCTGGAAGACTCAAAGTTACCTGAACGGAGTCTATCAGAAACCCCAGGAATTCCAGACGACGAGACGGGACCAACACGGATTTCTCCCAATTGATGAGAAACCCCAGTGACGTCAGAAGACGGAGGGTCCACTCGACATGGGAAAGAAGAATCTCCTGATCTTGCGACATGATCAGCATGTCGTCCAGATAAATAATAATTCGAACTCCTCGGCAACGTAAAAATTGAACAACAGGCTTCAGCAGCTTTGTGAAGCACCAAGGCGCCGACGAGAGGCCAAAAGGCAGGCAGGTGAACTGCCACCTCCGGCCCCGCCACAGAAACTGAAGATACTCCTGAGATGACGGGGCCATGGGCACCGTCAGATAAGCGTCCTTCAAATCGATCTTTACCAGCCAATCTGCTGGCAATAGAAGATCTCGGAGGCAATGAATGCCCTCCATCTTGAAGTGACGATACAAAACGAACTCGTTTAGGGATCGAAGATTTATAACTGGTCTGAGACCGGAATCTTTCTTTCTTACCAGAAAGATATTGCTGAGAAAACCCAGCGAACTGTTGGGGGCCAAGGCAATTGCCCGTTTCCTTCGTAACTCCGCAATCTCGTTGTCTACCAAGAGATTGTCTGGTTGGGAAAAAAGGAAAGGGTTCGGAGCTGTCAGCTGAATCGGAGTGGAATAGAACTCGATCTGGTAACCCAATACTGTCTGTAGGACCCATGAATCTGAAGTTATGGAAGCCCACTGATGGGAAAAATGGGAGAGTCTGCCCCCCACTTTCCCCACCGGAAACTGAATTGATTGAAAAAGACTTACCAGAATACGGTCTTGATTTAAATTGTCCTCTGTTCGTCCTGGGTCTCCAGGGTCTGCTTCTCTGGGGAAAAAATTGGCCCCCATAAGTCTGATCCTGGGGAGGTTGTCCCCTAAACATAGGGACACTTGAGGTCTGGTATCTACGCTGTGACTGTGCGCTACGGCCGGGAGAGCGACCTCTGCCACGCCCGGCCCTAGAGAAAACACGGGGCTGAAAAACCTTCTTAAGGGAGGACTGTGCCTTATCTAAGGCTGTGAAGGCCGTCACAAACTTCCCCAGATCTTTAATGAAACTGTCCCCAAATAACTGGCCTTGCGCTGATGGGCCTGGCTCAGAAGCCGCCATCTCAGACAGTTTTGGGTCGATTTTGATGAGAATGGCCCTGCGTCTTTCAGCCGAAAGGGCCGAATTGGCATTACCCACAATGCAAATTGCCCGTTGAATCCAGCCCCGGAGGACTTGAACGTCCACCGGGGTTGCAGACACCAAGGCGCGTTCAGTAAGTTCAAACATCCTTGTTAATGGACCCAAAACGTCGAGAAGCTTGTCCTGACAAGACCGAAGCGACCGGTCAATGCCTTTCCTCGGGTCCTTGCCCGACTTACTAAGAAACTTGACCAGTTTAGGGTCTAGCTCAGGTGTGTCACATGCCTTATTGGCCACGGATGGGCGGGGACACTCCGCTCTCAATTTATTACGTGTATCCTTACTAAGGGGTTTACGCACCCATTGTTCCACGTATTTCGAGACCTGATCCATAGGGGACCACTCAGCCGAACGAGGATGGCGAATGGCCTCTGGGTCGAACAAAGGGAACCCCAGAACATCCAACAGGGGCTGGGAGTTATCCCCAGATGACCCAGAAGCCACAGGCGCAGGCTGAGGTTCCACCTCCTCTTCAGAGGAAAACTCCTGAGGAGGTGGAAGCTCCCAATCCTCATCCGAAGATTCTGAAGCGGAACAATAGGAGTCAGGTTTGGCCCTGCGCGCCTTCTTATTCCTCAGTTTAACTTCCTCCTGAGGTGAGGGTCTGGATAGTGGGACAGAGCCACACTGGTCATGACCGCCGTTAGCTTGCGGTATCAGTGCAGGAGCAGAACCTGTTGTCTCATCATTGCGTCTCTTAGTAGAGGCATATTGGTCAGGGTCTGGGCCCAAGTGTCTACGCTTCATGCTATGCTTTCCTCCAGCTTTAGAGAAAGTCGTCGTCCGAGGGACGGCCTGATTTAACATGATGGGAGCATCATGTGCAGTACTTCCCACTGCAGGGGTCTTGTGAATCATAGCAGAAGTCATGGAGTCTAGGAAGGAAGCAGACATTTTTGACCACAAGTTTTGCATGGAGTGCTCCATGAGTGTTTGAAATTGCACAGCTTGACTGCCAAAAGCAGAGGAAGAATCCAGTCCCAAGTGGCTAGACTGCCGTGTAGGGATGGAGACCCCCTCTGCTCCACCAGAACAAGCAGTATCAGGGTTGGGAGTCAATGATGGATTAACCCCTTCATCACTGGAGGAGGACATTTTAATATATAATAATCACAATATGTGTGAAGATAAATTGCACTGATAACAATTAAATAATACAGATCCAGATGGATCCACAAAGGAATGTAGGACTACAAATAGTAGTGAAAATACACAGAAATAGGTATACAATAAAATATTGTGTCCAATACAGTTACATGTAAAATTTTTTACTTGCAGGTAATAGCTGGATTCGAACCTAGGAGAGCTGTGGGAAAGTCCTGAGCCTTAACCACTAAGCCACAGCAGACCTGTATTGTATAGCATTGAAAACTACCCAGTATTAACTAACCTAATAGTGATTATCAACACAAAAAACCTGTGCAAAGACCTCTGACTCGATATCAGGTACTTCACAGCAGAGCGCACAGTCAGAACACAGCAGACCCGCGAGGTGATCTCCACAAAATGGCTGACACCTCGTGGGTGTGCAGCACTCAAAAGGGGAATGGCCGGCAGGGAGATAAAGGGGGAAGTCCCTCAGATAACCTGACTGAGCATGTGCGAGAACTCAATCCAGACAGAGGCTGCAGAGAAAAAGCTCTGACACGGAGCTAAGGGGAATACAGCACAGAGAGGCTGTCATAAGTGTCTGATGCCCCAGCTGACAAAGAGCATGACACAAACGGGGCACAGTAAAGAACCACACCAGCTAGCAACTGATAGAAAGAGAAATGAAATAAAGACAATGATAATAAAAGGAAAACTGAATAGAAATCAGGACCTAGAGGAGAAAAAACACAAAACAGACCATGTACAAATAAAGAAATATACACAAATACACAGAACAAAATATAATGAAAGAGATATAGAGCAAAGTACATGACCTGTTCCCAAGGGAGCAGCAAAGGAAAGAGGATTAGATACAGTTTACGTCACTACATGTTTGGGGCTATATGGACTGTGATTGGATGGGGGGTGGAGTGAAGATATGCAAATGTTTTTTCTTGTTCTGTTGATTTTGTGCAAATAAAGTTCCTTTGCTGCTTAAAGGGGCAGTGGAGAGAGTTAGCATAATATGAGCCTCCGTTCTGACATAGAATTACTGTGTGTAACAGAAGCACTTACCTAGGTAGGAGTCCATCACACAGCAGTCAGGCGTATCTATATAATTACTGTGTGTGACAGATACACTTACCTAGGTAGGAGTCCATCATACAGCAGTCAGGCGTATCTATATAATTACTGTGTGTAACAGAAGTACTTACCTAGGTAGGAGTCCATCACACAGCAGTCAGGTATATCTATATACTTACTGTGTGTAACAGAAGCACTTACCTAGGTAGGAGTCCATCACACAGCAGTCAGGTATATCTATATACTTACTGTGTGTAACAGAAGCACTTACCTAGGTAGGAGTCCATCACACAGCAGTCAGGTGTGTATATATAATTACTGTGTGTAACAGAAGCACTTACCTAGGTAGGAGTCCATCACACAGCAGTCAGGTGTGTATATATAATTACTGTGTGTAACAGAAGCACTTACCTAGGTAGGAGTCCATCACACAGCAGTCAGGTGTGTATATATAATTACTGTGTGTAACAGAAGCACTTACCTAGGTAGGAGTCCATCACACAGCAGTCAGGTGTGTATATATAATTACTGTGTGTAACAGAAGCACTTACCTAGATAGTAGTCCATCATACAGCAGTCAGGTGTATCTGTATAATTACTGTGTGTAACAGAAGCACTTACCTAGGTAGGAGTCCATCATACAGCAGTCAGGTGTGTATATATAATTACTGTGTGTAACAGAAGCACTTACCTAGGTAGGAGTCCATCACACAGCAGTCAGGTGTATCTATATAATAACTGTGTGTAACAGAAGCACTTACCTAGGTAGGAGTCCATCACACAGCAGTCAGGTATATCTATATAATTACTGTGTGTAACAGAAGCACTTACCTAGGTAGGAGTCCATCACACAGCAGTCAGGTGTATCTGTATAATTACTGTGTGTAACAGAAGCACTTACCTAGGTAGGAGTCCATCACACAGCAGTCAGGTGTATCTGTATAATTACTGTGTGTAACAGAAGCACTTACCTAGGTAGGAGTCCATCATACAGCAGTCAGGTATATCTATATAATTACTGTGTGTAACAGGAGCACTTACCTAGGTAGGAGTCCATCACACAGCAGTCAGGTGTATCTATATAATAACTGTGTGTAACAGAAGCACTTACCTAGGTAGGAGTCCATCACACAGCAGTCAGGTATATCTATATAATTACTGTGTGTAACAGAAGCACTTACCTAGGTAGGAGTCCATCACACAGCAGTCAGGTGTATCTGTATAATTACTGTGTGTAACAGAAGCACTTACCTAGGTAGGAGTCCATCACACAGCAGTCAGGCGTATCTATATAATTACTGTGTGTAACAGGAGCACTTACCTAGGTAGGAGTCCATCATGCAGCAGTCAGGTGTATCTGTATAATTACTGTGTGTAACAGAAGTACTTACCTAGGTAGGAGTCCATCACACAGCAGTCAGGTGTGTATATATAATTACTGTGTGTAACAGAAGCACTTACCTAGGTAGGAGTCCATCACACAGCAGTCAGGCGTATCTATATAATTACTGTGTGTGACAGAAGCACTTACCTAGGTAGGAGTCCATCATACAGCAGTCAGGTGTATCTATATAATTACTGTGTGTAACAGAAGTACTTACCTAGGTAGGAGTCCATCACACAGCAGTCAGGTGTATCTATATAATTACTGTGTGTAACAGAAGTACTTACCTAGGTAGGAGTCCATCACACAGCAGTCAGGTGTGTATATATAATTACTGTGTGTAACAGAAGCACTTACCTAGGTAGGAGTCCATCACACAGCAGTCAGGCGTATCTATATAATTACTGTGTGTGACAGAAGCACTTACCTAGGTAGGAGTCCATCACACAGCAGTCAGGCGTATCTATATAATTACTGTGTGTGACAGAAGCACTTACCTAGGTAGGAGTCCATCACACAGCAGTCAGGTGTATCTGTATAATTACTGTGTGTAACAGAAGCACTTACCTAGGTAGGAGTCCATCACACAGCAGTCAGGTGTATATCTATATAATTACTGTGTGTAACAGAAGCACTTACCTAGGTAGGAGTCCATCACACAGCAGTCAGGTGTATCTGTATAATTACTGTGTGTAACAGAAGCACTTACCTAGGTAGGAGTCCATCATACAGCAGTCAGGTATATCTATATAATTACTGTGTGTAACAGAAGCACTTACCTAGGTAGGAGTCCATCACACAGCAGTCAGGTATATCTATATAATTACTGTGTGTAACAGAAGCACTTACCTAGGTAGGAGTCCGTCATACAGCAGTCAGGTGTATCTATATAATTACTGTGTGTAACAGAAGCACTTACCTAGGTAGGAGTCCATCACACAGCAGTCAGGTGTATCTGTATAATTACTGTGTGTAACAGAAGCACTTACCTAGGTAGGAGTCCATCACACAGCAGTCAGGCGTATCTATATAATTACTGTGTGTAACAGAAGCACTTACCTAGGTAGGAGTCCATCATACAGCAGTCAGGTGTATATCTATATAATTACTGTGTGTAACAGAACCACTTAACTAGGTAGGAGTCCATCACACAGCAGTCAGGTGTATCTATATAATTACTGTGTGTAACAGAAGCACTTACCTAGGTAGGAGTCCATCACACAGCACTAGGTATATCTATATAATTACTGTGTGTAACAGAAGTACTTACCTAGGTAGGAGTCCGTCACACAGCAGTCAGGTATATCTATATAATTACTGTGTGTAACAGAAACACTTACCTAGGTAGGAGTCCATCACACAGCACTAGGTGTATCTATATAATTACTGTGTGTAACAGAAGCACTTACCTAGGTAGGAGTCCATCACACAGCAGTCAGGTGTATCCATATCATTACTGTGTGTAACAGAAGCACTTACCTAGGTAGGAGTCCATAACACAGCAGTCAGATGTATCTATATAATTACTGTGTGTAACAGAAGCACTTACCTAGGTAGGAGTCCATCACACAGCAGTCAGATGTATCTATATAATTACTGTGTGTAACAGAAGCACTTACCTAGGTAGGAGTCCATCACACAGCAGTCAGGCGTATCTATATAATTACTGTGTGTAACAGAAGCACTTACCTAGGTAGGAGTCCATCACACAGCAGTCAGGTATATCTATATAATTACTGTGTGTAACAGAAGCACTTACCTAGGTAGGAGTCTATCATACAGCAGTCAGGTCTATCTATATAATTACAATGTGTAACAGAAGGACTTACCTAGGTAGAAGTCCATCCATTCAAGTGGAGAAAAGGATTTAATAAGGTTAAATTTAAATCCTATTTCCTGTCGCCCAATATGGAACACAGGTACCATGGGGATACACCAATAGTAGGCTCCAAGAGGTGGGAAATAGGAGAAAGGACATAGCGCCAGTCCCCATGATACTGAAGTTCCATAGGACTATCAAGAATCAGAAAAGCTCAAACCAAACTAAGTGTCAACGCATACTGAAAAATAATACAACACACAAGAACAACCGGGTCAACCGGGTTCAAACAGTTGAACAACAGTAAGGCACAGGAAAAAAATAGGTCCTTAGACAGGCAGAACCACCTGAAGGACCTTCCTGCCAAAGCTGGCTTCAGCCGAGGTCAGAACATCCACACAACAGAGTGCTTTGCAAAGGTATGCAAGGAGGACCAAGTCACAGCCATGCACATTGCTCAGCCGAGACCTGATTCTTGTAGGTCCAAGAGGCCCCAACAGACCTGGTGGAATGTGCTGTAATGATGAAGGGAACAGGATTCTTCTGGAGTTCGTCCGCCCTACGAATGGTAGACTTGATCCAAGAGGCAATGGTGACTTTGGAAGCAGCCTGACCTGACCTAGGACCCTCAGGAATGACAAACAAGGAATCAGTCTTAACTTAAGGCACCAAATCACATCCAACAAGTGGAGATCCCTTTCCTTGTCAGACTTTGGGTCAGGACAAAACAAAGAGACAACAATCTCCCAATTGATGTGGAACTCAGAGACCACCTTAGGAAGGAATTCCTGGGAGGTTTGAAGAACTTCCTTGTCCTAGTGAAAAACCAGGAAAGGCAGCTAGCAAGACAAAGCCTGCAACTCAGCAATCCTATGGACTGAGATCACAGCCAGAAGAAAGGCCATCTTCCACATCAAAAGAAGCAAAGGAATGGTAGTAAGGGATTCAAAGGGAGGCCGCTGCAAAACTCCCGGAACCAAATTAAGGTCCCATGGAGGCATGGGAGCCCTGTAGGCAGGGAAAGCATGAGCAACCCCCTGAATGAACACTTTGACATCAGGCAGAATGTCAAGATGCCTCTGGAAAGACACAAAGTCCAGAAATCTGAAACCTCAAGGAACTCAAGCAGAGTCCTTTGTTCACACCATCCAAAAAAAAAAAAAAGACAGTACCACCGTAAGGTAAAAGTCCTGTGAAGACAGGTCCCTGTCCACACACTAAGAATGAAAAATGGACCAAACTCTATGGTAGGCCTTAGAGGAAATAAGCTTCCTAGCCTGGATCATAGTACAAATTACCTCAGGACAGAAACCCTTCCTCCTCAAGATGTGGGCTTCAACATACATGCTGTCAAAGCCAGCTTCTCCACGTCCCCTTTCCAAAGGTAGCCCTGACGAAGGAGATCCAGTCTGGGTGGCAGTGGAAATGGATCCTGAATGGAAAGTATCACCAGTTCCTCAAACCACATCCTCTTGGTCCAATAAGGAGCGACCAGATTCACAGTTGCACCACCCATTCTTAGCTTCCCGATTACCCTGGGAATGAGGGGAATCGTATGAAAGAAAATCGAGGTAGAAGCGCCATTGCGTCCGTGGCAAAGAAGGATCCCCCCAAAATGGACAAAACACCGGAAACTTCTGGTTGTACCTTGTGGCCACTGAGTCTATCTGTGGCAGTCCCCAATGTTGACAACCAGGCTGAACACCTCTGGATGGAGTTACCACTCTCCGGATCTACATCCTGGCGACTTAGAAAGTCTGCTAGAACATTTCCTACCCCTGGAAAGTGAACAGTGGAGATGGCCAGAACATGGGCTTCTGCCCAGCCCAGAATGTACTTCACATCGTAACAGGCGGTGGCGACTTGAGTGTCCCCCTGGCGGTTCATGAAAGCCATGGCCATGGCATTGTCTGACTGAACTCATAATGGATGACCCTTTAACTGAGAGGTCAGGTACACCAGAACAAGGCGTATCACCCTGAGTTCCAAAACAGTGATGGACTGAAGAGACTCCTCGGCTGTCCACCTGCCCTGGATCCCCAGGTGACCCGATACTGCACCCCAGCCACTCAGGCTGGCATCCACCGTGATCATAGTCCATTCTGGGATCACAAATGGTTTTCCAGATGCAGGACGAGCCTCTGCAATCACCACTACAGATGCGTTCTGGCTGCCGGAGACAGGGTGAGCTGCTGATCCAGGAGATCTGGGGTCCCATGCCATGTCTTTATGACAAGTCTCTGGAGTTCCCTGGTGTGCAACTGAGAATAAGGTACCACTTCTAGGGTCAACACTAGGAAGTCCAGAACACTTATGTACTCCCTGATCGAGGCTGAGGGCCACATCCTGCAGGATATTGTCCTAGTAAGAAGACCTTCCCAAGGTGGGTGTCGAACCTCATGCCGAGGAACACCAGCTCCTGAGATGACACAAGAGAAGACTTCAACATATTCAGAATCCACCCATGGTGGACCAGGAATCGAGCACAGTCTTGGACCTGCTGAGCCAAAAGTTCCTCAGAAGGAGCCTTGAGCAAAAGATTGTCCAGATAAGGGGTCATACGAATGCCTCGGGTGTGCATGAAAGCTGACAAGACCCCATGACCCTGGTAAACGCCAGATAGTGTTTACTGTCTGGGTGTATCGAGATGTGTAGGTACACATCCTGAAGGTCTAGGAACGTCAGATACTCCCCCAGGCACACTGCTGCAATGACAGAGTGCAAGGACTCCATATTTAAGCAAGCAGTCTCCACATACAGGTCGAGACACTTAAGGTCCAGGATGGGACGGCAGCCGACCTTCTTCAGAACCACAAACAGGTTGGAATAGAAACCTGAATGTTGCTCCTAGGGAGGTACTGGAACCAGAACCTTCTTGTCCAGCAGGGACTGCACCATTTCCTGGAAAAGCTGCAAACTGGCCAGAGCTGCAGGGACTCTGGACAGGAAAAAAGGAGGAAGGGACATGAAACCAATTCTGCACCCTTCAGAGATTACCTGTAAAACACACTAGTCTGCGACAGAGCTTTTTCAGGCGTGCAAAAAAAAAAAAAAAAAGGAAAGACGGACGTCTACTGGATTCTGTGGAGCAGGATTCCTCGAGTCATGCGGAAGCTGGCTTGACAGACTTAGGCCTTGAAGCTGCACACTTGAACTGCCACTGCTGTCTGGGCTTGGTGGTGGTGGTGGGGTCCCCCGCTGGGCAGAGGCCTGTGAAGCTTGCGGCCTATGAGCCTCTGTTTGGCAGAGACAAAAAAAGACACAGTTCCTCGCCATAGTAGGGAGCATGGTGGACACCTGAGGTAATAGGGTGCTCTTGCCCCCCTGTCACGTCACTGATGACCTACTTCAACTCAGGTCCAAATAGAGACTTGTCCTGAAAGGCAAAGGAAACCAGTGACTTCTTGGAAGATTGGTATGCAGACCAAATCTTAAGCCACAAAGTGTGTCGCACAGTAATAGACAAAGCAAAGGCTTTGGCAGATAGCCTGACCGACTCAAACAGAGCATCTGAAACATACGAGTTAGCCTCCATCATGTTAGCCAAAAAAAGCCAACAAGTCCTCCTTTGGAGCATCTGCACACACAGCTTCCATCATCTGTTCGCCCAGGACTGCAACAGCTCTGTTTACCCAAACAGAGGCAAAAATAGGCCTCAATGCAGCTCCAGTGGCCACAAAATTAGAACTGAGGATAGAATCAAGCTTCTTATTCACCACGTCTAAGTCCAGCAGCATCCGCCAATGACAGAACAGTGGACTTGGCTAGCCTGGAAATTGGGGAGGATCCATAGGAGGAGGAGAGGCTCACGGTGCCAAAGAGAAAGGATATAGCTTGGAAAAGAGGATTTTAGTCTTAACTGTTAAATCCTTTTCTCTTAGTCCATATAGCTTACTTACAGTTACCATGGGGAGGCAACAGCTCCTCCCAGTAGGCTGGAACAATTCTCCAAGAAGTGCAAGGTGGAGCCTCCCCCTCCTCCATAGTAGGCTACCTAGCCACTCCCCTCCAGTTAGATTTATGACACTAAACCTATTGAGCTAGATAGCGAGAAGAAGAGGAGGAAAACTCCTGTGAGCATGGACCCAAACAGACTCCCATGTCCAGCCACAGGAGACCAAGCATGGCCCCTTTACTTAGTAGAAGACCTGTAAGCTATATGGACTAAGAGAAAAGGATTTAATAAGTAAGACTAAAATCCTCTTTTCTCTGTCGTCTAATATAGCTTACAGGTACCATGGGGATGTACCAACATTGAGTTCCCAGGGTGTGAAAAGAAGGAAAGGACCAAGCACCGGTCCCCATGATACGAGAACTCCCATGGACTATCCAGAACACGGAACAGCCCAAACGAACAGTGTCAATGGACACTGAATAACCGTAACACAGCACACAGAACAAGAGCCAACAGGGCTTAAACAGTTAAAGAGCCATAAGGCAGGCTGAATTGCCTCCAGGACCTTCCTACCAAAGCTAGCTTCAGCCGAAGCCAGAACATCAACACAATAGTGTTTGGCAAAGGTTTGCACAGAGGACCAAGTGGCCACCATGCACAAATGATCAGCAGAGGCCTGATTCTTGTAGGCCCAGGAGGCCACAACAGACCTAGTGAAATGCGCTGTGATGCGAAAGGAAATAGGTTTCTTCCTGAGTTCGTATGCCTTGCGGCTAGTGGACTTAATCCAGGATGAAATGGTCACCTTGGATGCTGCCTTACCTGCCCTAGGACCCTCAGGGATGACAAACAGGGCATCAGACTGAAGGACAGACTCAGTGCGGTGCACATATAACTTAAGACAACCTACCACATCCAACAAATGGAGATCCCGCTCCTTGTCAGATTTAGGGTGAGGACAAAAAAGAAGGCACAACAATCTCCTGATTGATGTGGAACTCGGAGACCACCTTAGGAAGAAATTCCTGGGAGGTACGGAGAATAGCCTTATCATTGTGAAACACCAGGAAAGGTGGTTTGCAGGACAAGGCCTGCAACTCAGCAACTCTGCGGACAGAGACCACGGCCAATAGAAAAGCCATCTTCCACATCAGAAGACAGAGAGGAATGGTTGCCAAGGACTCAAAGGAAGGCCGCTGCAATACACTCAAGACCAGATTAAGGTTCCACTGAGGATTGGGAGCCTTGTAAGCAGGGAAAGCATGAGCAACATCCTCAAAGAAGACCTTCACACCCTGTAAGATGGCAATGCGTCTCTGAAAAAGGACAGAGAGAGCCGAGGTCTGAACCTTCAAAGAACTAAAGCTAAGGCCCTTGTTCACGCCATCATGCAAAAAGGACAGGATAGCTGGAAGATCAAATAACTGTGAGGACAGATACCTGTCCACACACCAAGCTTGGAAAATAGAGCAAACCCTATGATAGGCTTTAGAAGAAACTGGTTTTCTAGCCTGAATCATAGTGGAAACCACTTCAGAAGAATAACCCTTCTTCCTCAAGATGGAGGCTTCAACAGCTATGCCGTCAAAGCCAGATGGCCCACATCCTCCTTCCACAGGTAACCTTGAAGGAGATCCGGTCTCCGTGGCAGGGGAAACTGTTCCTGAACAGACAAGACCAGTAACTCTGGGAACTAAGGTTGTCTGGTCCAATGAGGTGCGATCAGGATGACTAATGCTCCGTCCATCCGAATCTTCCACAGCACCCTGGGCAGGAGAGGAAGTGGAGGAAATATGTAGGCTAGATGAAATTGCCATGGAATTGACAGAGCATCCACCGTGAACGCTAGAGGATCCCTCCAGAGAGAACAAAACATCTGGACCTTCCGGTTGTCCCTGGAGGCCATCAGGTCTATCGAGGGAAGACCCCACTTCTGCACTAGGAGGTCAAACACTTCCGGGTGAAGCTCCCACTCCCAAGGATCCACCGCGTGGTGACTGAGGAAGTCTGCAAGGACATTTTCTACGCCTGGGATGTGCACAGCAGAGATAGCAGGCACATGATCTTCTGCCAAGGCCAAAATAGCCTTGACCTCGTACCAAGCGGCGGAACTTCTTGTGCCTCCTTGCTTGTTGATGTAAGCCATGGCCGTGGCATTGTCAGACTGGATTCGGACCGGGCACCCCATCAGATGAGAGGACCAATACCTCAGAGCATGGGATACCACCCTGAGCTCCAAGATGTTGATGGGAAGAAGGGTCTCCTCCGCTGACCAAGGACCCTGAACACTCAGATGACCCAGTACTGCACCCCAGCAGAACTGGCTGGCGTCCATCGTCACAATGGTCCAGTATGGAATCACGAATGGCCTCCCTTTCTCCAGGTTGGAGAGGTTCAACCACCAAGTGAAGGCTCTGTTCCACTTCCACAGGGAGGGAGACAGGATGATCCAGAAGGTCCGGGTTCCCCTTGCAAACGCAGATCACAAACCTCTGAAGCTCTCTGGCATGGACCATAGCAAATGGCACCTCTTCCATGGTGGATATCATGTTCCCCACCAGAGAGGAGAACTTCCTGGCTGAAGCCAATGTCCACGTCATGGCGGAAGACACCTTGGAGGTGAGCTGCTGAATCGAATCCTCTGTCAGAACATCCATACTCTGCACAGTGTTGAACCAGAGGCTGAGGAACACCAGATTGTTAGAGGGAACCGGAGAAGACTTGTCCATATTTAGGATCCAACCTTGCTGCAGGAGGACCTGAGCACATTCCTGGACTCGGCGGTCCAGAGGATCCCTGGAAGGAGCCTTGAGGAGAAGGTCGTCCATGTAAGGTGTCACCTGAATCCTCTTGGTGTGCAGGAAGGCAATTAATGCACCTAAAACATGAGCGAACACCTGAGGAGCAGTGGTGAGCCCAAAGGGGAGGGCAGTGAACAGGAAATGCCCCATATCGCTGGCAAACCTGAGGTACTGCTTACTGTCCGGATGGACAGGAATGTGCAGATACACATCCTGTAGATACAAGGATGTCAGAAATTCCCCTGGACACATTGCTGCAATGACAAAATGCAAGGACTCCATCTTGGAGCAAGGTTTGGCTACAACCTGGTTGAGAGCCTTGAGGTCCAGGATAGGACGGCAGCCTCCATCCTTCTTGGTAAAGACAAAGAGGTTGGAATAAAATCCTGAACCTCTCTCCGGCTGAGGAACCGGGGCCAGAACTCCCCCTTGTCCTAGAGAGACAGGATCGACCCAGTGAAAAGCTTGTCCCTGAGCAAGAAGAGAAGAACCTGAAGGGGGGGGGGGTAGGGATTAGAAGGGAATCCCGTAACCTTCGGAAAACACCTGTAATACCCACTGATCCACAGTGGAGCCTGTCCAAACACTCAAGATGTGATGCAGGCGACCACCTACTTGCACGTGCGGACCAGGGTTCAGCGAGTCATGCCGAAGGAGCTTTGGTGGAGACTGAAGAACCCCTTGGATGGAGAGAGGAAATTAGCCATAGTGGACAACACTGTTTTAACCCAAGGTGGCTCTTGTTCAGTGCTGGAGGGGCCCAGAGGAATAGTAGGGGCCACAGCACAGGAGGAATAGAGAGAACCAGAAAACTCTCTAGGGAGCCACGTTTAGCATGAGGAACAGTAAGCAAGGGGGGTCAGTGATGCCCCTGAGTCCACAGCCTTATGTCTAACCCCATATCCCTTAGGATCCGACATCCTGACAGTAGTAGTGTCTAAACTAGTATAAATTACTAGTAACCGTTCCCCCAGACTAATAATTCACAAGAGAAAAGCCAAAGTACTCATTTGTCAGGCGAAGGGTTAATCTGGAGGAGGAAAACAAGTAGGGTCCACCTGCCGTCACCCAAGACACTCAGGACATGAACCGGATGAATAATGAGCCCATTCTGACCCCTGTATAAACAACAGTTGCAGAGATATGTCCCAGAGAATTCGGCCCATAGAACTTAATGGAGCAAAGATGGCGGCAGCGCAGGAAGCATCCTTAAATGAGCCATGCACCCAAAAAATACTAAAGTTCTAAGGTACCCTAAAATACCACCTGACCCCAAGAAACATGAGGGGGAAGTAAAATGACAGGCCCCTAAAGGAAAATGCCTAAGAAAAGTTCACAAACTGGTGAAACAAGCAGGGAAGGGGTTAACTAGTCCCAATGAAGCCATCCATGTTCCATAACTCAGGGGATGAACAGTAATAACATACACAACATGACTGCAAGAACCTAAAGGTTCAGAGGGACCCCTGTATGAAAAAGTAAAAGTAGGGACAAAGTGGACCAAGACACTCAGAGGGTTAGTCACCAATCCTCAGGTTACCATTGTGAGGGAATCAGAGAGGTCCTGCTGGGACTGAAAACTTGGGTTACACGATTCCCTCCACAGACCTGCAAGAGGTCCACACAGCACCTGCACACTGGTCAGTCCACTCCAGGGAAGTCCAGTAATGGTAACCCTCCTAATGGGCTGCACGGGTCCACACAGCACCTGCACACTGGTCAGTCCACTCCAGGGAAGTCCAGTAATGGTAACCCTCCTAATGGGCTGCACGGGTCCACACAGCACCTGTACACTGGTCAGTCCACTCCAGGGAAGTCCAGTAATGGTAACCCTCCTACTGGGCTGCACGGGTCCACACAGCAGCTGTACACTGGTCAGTCCACTCCAGGGAAGTCCAGTAATGGTAACCCTCCTAATGGGGGAACTGTAACAGCCCCATATTTATAGAAACAAAACATAAATAAGCTAAAACTAAGCAACAGTGTTCCAAGCCAGTCCTTACAGTCAGGAACACATCATGGAGGTGGGGAAAGGTTGGCCTGCAGAAGGAGTGGGAAGGCTTCACCCTCAAGATCTTTTCTTTTGGTGTGTTCCACATTCCAGTAGAAGATCAAACCCCCATGGTACTTGTGTTCCATATTGGACGAAAGAAAAATAAAGTTGGAAACTGTATAACACAAACCAAACAGTAAGGAAGCTGAAAGGAATGAAGACATTGGCTCTAGTAAGAGGAGGGGATCCGTACAAATAGCTATGGAAACAATCGAGGTACATAAAGGGTTAAGGAACCTTTATAGTAAATGCAGCACACAACTCATAAAGAAACATAAAAGAGAGGGCATTGCAGACACAGACCAAGACAAGCAGGGGCATCAGTCTTCACACTCCCATCAAATGAATTTCAGAGAAGCTCCACAATTAACCGTCTTCAGTAGGTGGATCCTCCAGACCCATGTGATGTGAGTGGGTCATTCACACAACGATGGCTTGATTAGAAGATACTATCGGAAGCAGGTGAATGATCACCCCAAGCATGTTGGATTTCTATATTGTGTGGCAGAATGACTGATTTCTATATTGTGGGGCAGCATGGGGCACACGCCCAGCCTTGTACCCTTACCCAGGCAGTGCCCACGGGGGATTTTTTGGCTACCAGTAACAAGGGAACAAGTCTGGGGACCAGTCAGTGTACATGGGGTCTGTGGTTACCAGTAACAAGGGAACTAGTCTGGGGACTGGTCAGTGTACGTGGGATCTGTGGTTACCAGTAACAAGGGAACTAGTCTGGGGGCCAGCTAGTAGCCACAATCCCCATGGATGTTGCCTGAACCCCAGACTTGATCCCTTGGGAGGTCACAACATATATATATATAAATACGGTACCGTGCTGAGGGGATGATTATCTACTGCTTGGTGTACTTTTTTAACCATTGGAGTGGCACAAGAATGTGCAAGGCACAGCATATGGCACTCAAAGGGATAAGGGAGTGATGCTGTTCGTGGTGCTGAAAGAGTTCTCTCCATTCTCCTACTGAGCAAAAGAGGGAATGCGCTCAGACTTCAGGGTTGTCTACTGCTGCTGATGTGTGAGGGAGGGCATCCATTACACATCCATTGAACGTTCATTGCACGTCCCTTCTACATCAACAGCAGTTCACAACCCTCCTTGCTTCTGATTGATTGACGGCTGTTACTGCATAGGAAACTACAGAGATATCCCAAATTCATCAGCCACATGTAGGTGATGTCCGACATCAGAGGCTGCTATCGGAGTTTAGTGAATGTGGTGAATTGCCACATTAACATATAAACACACCCCCATGAATACGATAATGGATCATTATCCTGCATTACCATATGTAAATGAGTCATTATGCTGCATTTCCATATGGAAATAGCTCATTGTCAATGTGATGAGTAAAAATTCATAAACCTGGTTGAGGCATGTCGGATGTTGATTTGGGCAGCTTATTGTCGGACTAATGGGGATCTGATGTTGAAGACACCTTAGCGAATACTGTCCATGTGCCTTTGACACTGCTCTGACACAATATAGACATTACAAGCTCTAGTTTATCTCCCTCCAGGACCACAGAGATGTGACAACCATTTTCAGTTTAGAGGACTCACCTGTGATCGATTGAGCCAGCACACATCCTGCTGCACCTGTTGATCTCTCAGCTTATCAGCACCGATAAATGCAATGAACTCATCCGGACAAGAGATAGCTCTGCATGGGAACAGAAGGGACAAATTGATCAATCCAAAATAACAGGTCAAATATATGAGAAACTGTGTTAACTTCCTGACAAGAGGAGAGGCAATGTTCTAGATCACTGTGAGACCTCAGCGTACAGTCACGGTTGTCATGGGGGTGGGAGTAGGTCATTCAGAATTTTACTAAAATGTGTGTAACAAAAGAACTTACCTAGGTACTAGTCCTTCACACAGCATTCAGGTGTGTGTATATTGCATTAGATTATGTATGAAGGACTGACCCATAAACATGTCTCTGACATTAGTACACCTGTCTTGATGGCCCAGAACAAGGGGAATACAGTGGGTATTGCTTTTACCTCTGAACTTCTTCTGAGAGCCATATGGAGACCAGGGGACTCAGCAGCTCGGCCAGGAATGTGCTCTGACGCTCAAAGTTTTTAAAGTGGTTGCTGACCAGCACAACCGCTTCCATCACCACACATTTTTCCATCTGTGTCAGGAGCTCTTCTTGTAGAAGTTTCTTGACATGAGTGTATATGAGATCAAAGTAAGGCTGTGGAAGAGAAGGACAGAGGCCAGATGCTAAAGGGAGGAGACTGGACAACAACATTCTGTTTCTCCTGTCTGTTTTTTCTCCACTAATCTATTTAGTACACCTGCTAGAGCACCACCTCCACCTCTGGACTTACAGCTGGTTGGGGTTGATAGGAGATGTAGTCTCCAAAAGCCGGTGGTCCAAATATGAACTAACCCTGGTCCAATATACCTTCCTGCTCACCTCCTCCAGGAATCCCTTTCCCATATAAGGGGATTTGAGTATACTTACCAATAAATCATTTTCCCTTAGTCCATGTGGAACACAAATATCATGGGTTAAATTATCCTCAGGCCAGGAGGGCAGATCACTTGCCATAGAAGGCTCTCTGGACGCTCCACTTTACCCCCATCAGAAATGCTCGGTTTTAACTAAAAAGATCAAGGAAGGAAAGGGGACCACTTGAACCAGAGAACCCCAAAAGACCTCCACCCCCTCCCAGAAATCAAATTACTCTTTCACTGGGTGGGAAACTCTGTGTTCCACATGGAAAAGATAAAAGGATTTAGCAGCAAGTACACAAAAACCCACTTTTCTCTTTCATCTAATGTGAAATGCTGGAACCATGGTGATATACCAAAGCATCCACCAAACAACACGTGTAATGTCACAGACCATTTCTATCTCAGCAGACACGTACTCAACAAACCATGTAACAGGAAAAATATACAAGTTACTGGAGGAAGAGAGAAGGATATCTACACAGTCCCAACAGTCTGTTGGACCTTCCATCCAAAATGGTCTTCAGCAAAAGCTAGACAACTGACATGGTACCAGTCAACACGTGTGAAGGGACAGGCATGTTGCCGGTGAACAAGTGTGATGGGACAGGCATGTTGCTGGTGAACAAGTGTGAAGGGAAAGGCATGTTGCTGCCATGAACAAGTGCCCCACAAAGGCCTGGTTCTTGAAAGCCCAGGAAGCACCCACAGTTCTGGTGAAATGAGCCATGACCCTAAAGGGGACAGAAGTATTTTCTCATGGTATAACCCTGGTGAATGGTTGCCTTAAAATGACAATAGAGTTGCTCAATAAAGTGCTGACTCCGAAAGTAGCAAAATAAAAAAACTGCCTCCAGGTTTATTGATTGCAATTAAAAACATACATAGCATGAGGCAGGTCAAAAAGAGAACTCTAGACCACCCGATCCACTGATACAATGTTGCTCCCTTCATCTACATGTTTTGCGTCTTCCGGTGCTTAATCATGATGGCAAAAACACTCTCACTGAATCCCCTTAGACTTAAAAATTCCACAACCGATGTAGTAAACGTGACAAGCTTACGTCAGAGGAAAATCAAAACACTTTATCTGATTGCTGCACTCTCCTTTCAAGTCCTGTTTAACCATTACAGTGCTTGAGCACTCAAATTATATTAAGAAAAAAAATTACAATAGAGACCCAAACTTGACAATACTCAATGCATAGCGGGTCCACTAGCGCCCCCAATAATGCACAGGACCGCAACAATGAAAATACAATTGTAATGTTTAGTAAGTACAATTTAATGAATGGAGAGCACAGCAAAGAGTAACAAAGTTATGGATACACATAGACACCTTCCACAGCAGGACAGTTTTTAGAAGGTAGGCCTATAAGATACAACACTATACACACCACATAAAAACATATATATTGAGATATCAATCTAAACTGCCTATCACACCATCTAATGTAACGGCGTCACACATAATTGAACATGGACATTTAAATATCAATGTGCGACAATTTTATATACCAAATCTAGGACATCAGTTGGAATATATATATATGCATACAATCTTAACAAAATTACAAGTAAAATAATCCATACACATCTAAAAATCACCATTATTCATACTGTATGGAAACTAAATACATAAATGTATATTACTCTTGATATAAAATCACAAGACCATCAAGCAGAAGTACCAAATTATGAAGCCAAACTATAGTACAAACCTACAGCTCAGAAAGAAAGTAAAGAGAAAACCTTCTAACAAAACCAATTTATCAATAAACAGACACAAACGGGCAAGCACATTCTACACATAACAGGAGATGTCACAATCCCAATTTTAAGCCTTCTGGATGTCTAGTTTTCAATGAAAACATCCAGTAGACCTCTCTACTCATAACGAGCTTCTCCAAATCACCACCTCGAACTCCTAAATAAACCCTTTCAATGTCCTGGATGATCAGAGTATCCAAACTTCTACTGTGAAATTGGTCATAATGGGTGGCAATACTTTATTTTAATTCACCTCTATGGATGTCACTCAAATGTTCGTTCATTCTCTCGTGTACTAAACCTCATGAGGATGTATTCCAATCCTCACTTGTCATCAAATAAACTACATTTTTGGTAGCACATTTGATGTATGTTCTCGTTTCATAAGACCTATTGGTTATGCTCGATTTAAACTGCTTATAAACTTTCACTAACGAACATAAACCACATCTAGAACTTCCACATCTGTGCAAACCTACTGTTGCCAACCATGTCCTATTAGTCATACCATTTTCGCTCTTCTATAAGCTCTATTTCATACTGTACGTGCTCTTCGAGGGATACATTTTTTATGTGCATTAATCATAGATATGTCTTAACAAAATTCTCTTGATCTGATAGAAGTCAGAACTATAGGAAGTGCTAAAAAGAATTCCACTAAAGGCATTATATTTTGAGGTGGATTACCTTCTTTTTTGTAATACGTCATCAACATATCACATATTACGTTTTTTTAGCTAATATCAATGCTCAATCCATCATCCAAATAGGATAACCTTTGACCCGAACTCCCCTATACAGATCAAGCACACCTGTTTCAAAAAGTTCATCTGAAGGGCAGTAACGGCTCAGTCGTGTAAACTGTCCAACAGGAATCCCTCTAATAACAGGAGATGGATGACAGTTCTCTGCTCTTAAAATGGATTTAACCGATGTTGATTTACGAAAAATGTATGTAATGACCTTCTCGCCATCGACATCTGCTATTAAAGTCAAATCCAAAAATAAAATCCTGGTTACCTGATGCTCAAATAGGAACTTGAAATTATGTTAATTAGCATTAAGATAACTAATGAAATCATGAGCCCTATCTTCACCAGATCACCAGGAAGTCATCTATATATCTACTGTACATCACAATATCCCCCCATAGGGATTCCCATCTCCAAAAATGCAGGACTCTCCACACCAAACCATATCTTTATAGTTCAGCAAATGAGGGTGCAAACTTCACCCCCATTGAGGTCCCACATCTTTGTAGATCAAAAACCTAATCAAAGAGGGAAAAACTGAGTGTAAGGAGATATTTTATGGCTTCAGTAATGAATTGTTTGAAATTCTCTGAATAACCATTGTACGGATCTAGATGAGAACGCACAGCTTTCACTCCCAAATCATGGGGGATGCATGAATATAGTGAACTAATGTCACCACTCGACCATGAGTAACCATGTAACATCACCCAATATCTGTAGGACAAGTTTTTTATGGGTCTACCCTTAGGTGCAATCAAAGATGTTTGCATTTTAGGTAATGTTAAGTATGGGAATAACTGATACTGCCCCGTATTATCAAGAAACCATTCGCCAACTGAGTGATGAAGCCATCTATTCTAGGCTTTTGGGGAACCCTACTACAGACTATGGGTATATTAAATTATTTGGTGGATCATGGTTTTAATTTGTGTGTTCTCTTCAAATGTGAGGTTGATATTAAAGATGGAAACCCAGTTATTCCCATATTTCTCAATTTATCTAAAATCAGGTCTTTGATTGCTCCTAAGGGTAGACCAGTAGTCTCCGGGATTTGTTCCTTGAATGAAAGTTTAGGGGAATGGGTTGATGCATATTTATAGCCTTTAGTGACCAGACTTCTTAGTTATCTTATTATCTTAGAGATACAAAACATCTTTAACTTAGACACTGTGGATGTGAGGAATGGAGGTGGTGGTAGAGTCCAGAATTACACTCTGAACCCTTCCTGCCTCAGTTGAAGGACCCATTCATATGATCCTCCATAGCTGGAAGTAGTGATGGAGTCTTCCCCTTTATTTGTTCTATATTTTGAGGTAAAGAGATATTTTTTCCTCCAGTGGCGTGACTGAAAATATTATCCAGATCTGAGCAAAGCAGTAATTATTTTTTATTTTTAAACAGAATCTGCTTTTCATATCTTTTGCACACTGCCTGCCTGCCGGAGAGCAAACGCTGCCTGCCTGCCGGAGAGCAAACGCTGCCTGCCTGCCGGAGAGCAAACGCTGCCTGCCTGCCGGAGAGCAAACGCTGCCTGCCTGCCCGAGGGCAAACGCTGCCTGCCTGCCCGAGGGCAAACACTGCCTGCCTGCCCGAGGGCAAACACTGCCTGCCTGCCCGAGGGCAAACACTGCCTGCCTGCCCGAGGGCAAACACTGCCTGCCTGCCGGAGAGCAAACACTGCCTGCCTGCCGGAGAGCAAACACTGGCAATCAAAAGGCTGAGAGATTTGTCATTCTACAGTTATTACAGCTAAAACCTGATTAACCAATCCAATAAGACAGACTGCGTTAGTAAATAGTGCACCATTTGGCACTGCTGCTCTAAATTTGGAGGATAAGTGATCTGTAATAACATGTGAATGAACATCTCCCAGCAGTGGGCGTGTCCTTGTTTTAATCTGTAGAAAAAAACTCTACAATGAATGTTTCATAAAAGAGGATTCTAGTCTTACCTGTTAAATTCTTCTCTCTTAGTTCATACAGGTTACTGGTAACTCTGGGAGGCAATCCGCCCCTTAGTAGGCAGGAACATTCTCAAAATGTATGCAGGGGGTGGAGCCTCCCTTCCCTCCTTGGTTGCAGCTAGCCAATCAGCTCCAGAAAGATTTTAGACACTATGACTAGATCGTAGAAGGGAAGAAGACTCCTGTGAGCATGACCCCGAAGGACCCCCACGGTCTGCCACAGGAGAGCCAAACATGGTCTCTTGACAGGGTGGGAGACCAATAACCTGCATGGACTAAGAGAAAAGGATTTAACAGGCAAGACTAAAATCCTCTTTTCTCTGTTGTCCAATACAGGTTACTGGTAACTCTGGGATGTCTAACCATTATGTTTCCCAGAGGCAGGAAGAAGGCAAGGACCAGGTGCAAGGCCCCCAAAGTCACCAGTGCAGATATGAACCATCAGATCAGAGATAGCCCAACAACAATGAAGTGTCAATGGACACTAAACAGGGGTAATGGCACCACAGGAACATTACACAGCACACTGAACTAGAACCAACAGGGTTCAACAGAGAGGGAAGCACTAAGAACTGAAGGGAATCCTAGACAGGCAATACTGCCTCCAGGATTTTCCTCTCAAAGCTGGCATCAGCCGATGCCAACACATCCACATGGTAGTGCTTTGAAAAAGTGTGCACAGACGACCAAGTGGCCACCTTGCACAACTGATCAGCGGAAGCCTGATTCATCCTAGGAACCAAGGGTAGAAGTGTACTCTTACCCCCAGTGGCCTCACTGATCAGATCCTTAAGATCTGGCCCAAACAAAGGCGTACCCTGAAAAGGCAGGGAAAGTAAGACTTTCTTAGAAGCCGTATCAGCAGACCAAATCTTGAGCCAAAGAGCTCGTCTGGCCATCGCAGACATGGTGGAAACTTTAGCCATCATACGGATGGCATCAAATAAGGCAGCAGAAACGTAGTGTTGTGCCTCAGATATGTTAGTGAGGAGACGCAACTTATCCAAAATAGAGGCATCCTGACAGACAGCCTTGGTGAGCTGCTCAGTCCAGACCGCAATGGCCCGGTTCACACACGCAGAGGCAAATGCTGGACGCATACCAGAACCAGCAGTGGCAAAAATGGACTTGAGGGAAACCTCAAGTTTCTTGTCAGTCCAGTCCTTCAGAGCAAAGGCATCAGAGACTGGTATCTCAGTAGATTTGGATAGCTTGGAAATAGGGGCATCCACTTTGGGAGGATGAACCCACTGAGCAAGAGCAGCCTCAGAAAAGGGATAAAGCTTAGCAAATTTTCTGGACACAGAAGCTTTCTGTCAAGAGTGGGGTTAGGTGGAAAGTATGTAAGGGGCTTAGCAGGCTCCTGGAATACATCAGAGGGATCAGAAGGAACCTCAGGAACTAGGAGAATGTTAAGAGTAGTTAATACAGCCCTGATCAGGCCCTCAGCGGAGGGTTCATGATCAGCCTCAAAAGGGTCCCCAAGGAACTGAGAGGACTCCAACACAGAACATTCCTCAACATCTGAGTCCACCAGCAGTTCCTCCTCAGAGGAATCTGACACGTCAGGTACCCCCTGAGGTTTAGACAGGGAAGACCTGACTGAGGAGGGGGTCTGCCAAGAATGAAAGGCCCCCTGTAACTGGGATGGAAAGAGTTGTAATGTGGACCTAAGGTCCCTAGTCGCAGCCTTGAACTCTTGCACCCAACCTGGCACTATTGCATGGCTGGAGGTCCCTGGGTTGCTGTCAGGGACATCAGAACATGCTGGGCATAAGTGACCTGAGAAGTCTCTAGGTAGCCCTGAGTGACAGGAAGACCAGTGTGCAATGGGGGATACAGAGACCCCAACCGCCTTAGTCTTAGGTCTGGCCCCAAGCTCCAGCGGAGCAGACATTCGCACAGTGTCAAATAACCAACTGTACAATAAATCACCCAAATATAGTATGTAGAATTAAAGTTTCACCCCAGAAATTACTAAAATAAACTTATCTGGCAGGCGAAGGGTTAACCTGCAGAGGAGAGAAGGAGAGTCCAAGCCCTGCTTAGGATACTCGTCCAGAAACGCTCACAAAATGGCTGCCATGGCGGGAGCCAATCAGAAACAAGGCGTGAAGAAAGTGCTCATGGGAAATGTAGTTTTCCCAAAAAGTACCATAAAACAGTGTCCGAAGCCCCCTGAGTCCCCCAACACACTAGAAACATGAACCGGATGATAGAGCAAGGGTAGAGAAGTAAAATGAGAAATCTCTGAAGTCGCTAGGTTAAACGGTTGCAGAGATCCATCCCAAACAGTACAGTCCCATAGGAGTGAATGGAGCAATGGCGTCTATGCGGTAAGCGAGCAGTACTCAAATTTCACAAATATTAAAGTAAAACATAAAAAGGTGTAAATCAACAGAACATGTGAGGACACCCAAAAAAACACTAACCCAGTAGGAAAAGTGTCAGAAAACCCCCAATAAAGTGCCAAACCAGCAGTTAACGGGTTAAGTTACCACATAAACCTGCTTCAAACACCCAAACAGACATACAGATAGATAGACCCAGTGAGTGCAGGAGTGTGCGATAAGAACTCCAGGAATACACCGCTGTGCAGAGGGGCACTGTGGGACATGTGGACCTGCAGCACTCAAAGGGTTACTCACCTTTCCTGCAGATCTTCAGTCTTCAGATAACCATGTAGTAATAAGTAACCTCAGTGGGTAACTCCTGGGGAAGCAGTTGTAGCCAAGATCCCCCCCCCCAGGGCTTAAGGTCCACAAAAAGCACCTGGATACTGAGCTATCCACATCTAAGGGCATTGTCAGTTATGGTAATCCTCCTAATGGTGGTATTCCATATCTAACAGAAAAATAAATAATTAGCTAAAACTATAGCAGAACTGTTCTCAGCCTGGTGTTGTTTCTGTAGCTGATTGGCTAGCTGCAGCCAAGGAGGGAAGGTAAGCTCCACCCCCTGCATACACTTTGAGAATTGTTCCTGCCTACTAAGGGGCGGATCGCCTCCCAGAGATACCAGTAACCTGTATTAAACGACAGAGAAAATAAACAATTCAGAGGGGGAGGAATGTCTGCTCCTTTACTATGGAAAACAATTTATAAACAGAGGGTAACCCAAAACAGCTCACCGGGCGAGGAGAGTCCACAAAGGTTCTTAAAGATTTAACAGACTCTTGCAGCCCGTGGGGGATTCACACAGACATATATAATCTAGCAGCCCACGGGGGATTCACACATATATAAGGTAACAGACCGCGGGGGGATTCACACATATATAAGGTAACAGACCGCGGGGGGATTCACACATATATAAGGTAACAGACCGCGGGGGGATTCACACATATATAATCTTGCAGCCCGCGGGGGATTCACACATATATATATATAATCTAGCAGCCCGCGGGGGATTCACACATATATAAGGTAACAGACCGCGGGGGGATTCACACATATATAAGGTAACAGACCACGGGGGGATTCACACATATATAATCTAGCAGCCCGCGGGGGATTGACACATATATAATCTTGCAGCCCCTGGGGGATTCACACATATATAATCTAGCAGCACACGGGGGTATTCACACACATATATATAATCTAGTGGCCCGCAGGGGGAGTCACACACATATATATATAATCTAGCAGCCCACGGGGGAATCACACATATATATAATCTAGTGGCCCGCGGGGGGAGTCACACATCATCTTGCAGCCCACGGGGGGATTTGTGCACACACACACACTTGCAGCCCCACAGGTGATTCACACACACAGTCTCTTGCGACCCACGGGGGATACACACACACACACACACACACACACAGCCAGACACACACACACACACACAGAAAGACACTTGCTGCACATGGGGGATTCTGACGCAGACACAGACTCCTGCAGCCCGAAGGTGATTCACGCACAGAGACACGCGCACACGGGCAGACAGACGCACACCGACAGAGACACAGGCAGAGACACACAGACAGACAGACAGACACACACAGACAGACACACACACACACACACACACACACACATACACACACAGACACACACACACACACAGACACACAGACAGACACACACACAGACAGACACACAGACAGACACACAGACAGACACACAGACAGACACACACACAGACAGACACACAGACAGACACACACACAGACAGACACACACACAGACAGACACACACACAGACAGACACACACACAGACAGACACACACACAGACAGACACACACACAGACAGACAGACACACACACAGACAGACACACACACAGACTCTCGCGGGTCATCTCCAGGCCTGATGTGCACATTCTTATTAATAGGAATCTGCAGTGTAGGGAACCCATCAAACCTCTCACCAGAACGAGTGGAGTATAATCCCTGCAGATCTTGATGATGGATGAACAGGCATGCCTGCGCACATTCTTCACTGCTCGATACCTGGAGTCCTGCTGGAAGAGTAATTACCTGTGTCAAACCGAGAATGACCACCATGACAGCTTATGTTATTATATATAGTCTCTGTACTAAGGTGATATAAACTCCCCAGTCCCTATGTTATTATATATAGTCTGTGTACTAAGGTGATATAAACTCCCCAGTCTTATGTTATTATATATAGTCTGTGTACTAAGGTGATATAAACTCCCCAGTCCTATGTTATTATATATAGTCTGTACTAAGGTGATATAAACTCCCCAGTCCCTATGTTATTATATATAGTCTGTGTACTGAGGTGATATAAACCCTCCAGTCCCTATGTTATTATATATAGTCTGTGCACTAAGGTGATATAAACTCCCCAGTCCTATGTTATTATATATAGTCTGTACTAAGGTGATATAAACTCCCCAGTCCCTATGTTATTATATATAGTCTGTGTACTGAGGTGATATAAACCCTCCAGTCCCTATGTTATTATATATAGTCTCTGTACTAAGGTGATATAAACTCCCCAGTCCCTGTGTTATTATATATAGTGTTTGTACTAAGGTGATATAAACTCCCCAGTCCTATGTTATTATATATAGTCTGTGTACTAAGGTGATATAAACTCCCCAGTCCTATGTTATTATATATAGTCTGTGTACTGAGGTGATATAAACTCCCCAGTCCCTATGTTATTATATATAGTCTCTGTACTGAGGTGATATAAACTCCCCAGTCCCTATGTTATTATATATAGTCTGTGTACTAAGGTGATATAAACTCCCCAGTCCCTATGTTATTATATATAGTCTGTGTACTAAGGTGATATAAACTCCCCAGTCCCTATGTTATTATATATAGTCTGTGTACTGAGGTGATATAAACCCTCCAGTCCCTATGTTATTATATATAGTCTGTATACTAAGGTGATATAAACCCTCCAGTCCCTATGTTATTATATATAGTCTGTGTACTGAGGTGATATAAACCCTCCAGTCCCTATGTTATTATATATAGTCTGTGTACTAAGGTGATATAAACTCCCCAGTCCTATGTTATTATATATAGTCTGTGTACTGAGGTGATATAAACTCCCCAGTCCCTATGTTATTATATATAGTCTCTGTACTGAGGTGATATAAACTCCCCAGTCCCTATGTTATTATATATAGTCTGTGTACTAAGGTGATATAAACTCCCCAGTCCCTATGTTATTATATATAGTCTGTGTACTAAGGTGATATAAACTCCCCAGTCCTATGTTATTATATATAGTCTGTGTACTGAGGTGATATAAACTCCCCAGTCCCTATGTTATTATATATAGTCTCTGTACTGAGGTGATATAAACTCCCCAGTCCCTATGTTATTATATATAGTCTGTGTACTAAGGTGATATAAACTCCCCAGTCCCTATGTTATTATATATAGTCTCTGTACTAAGGTGATATAAACTCCCCAGTCCCTGTGTTATTATATATAGTCTGTACTGAGGTGATATAAACTCCCCAGTCCCTACGTTATTATATATATAGTCTCTGTACTAAGGTGATATAAACTCCCCAGTCCCTGTGTTATTATATATAGTCTGTATACTAAGGTGATATAAACTCCCCAGCCCCTATGTTATTATATATAGTCTCTGTACTAAGGTGATATAAACTCCCCAGTCCCTATGTTATTATATATAGTCTGTGTACTGAGGTGATATAAACCCTCCAGTCCCTATGTTATTATATATAGTCTGTGTACTGAGGTGATATAAACCCTCCAGTCCCTATGTTATTATATATAGTCTGTGTACTGAGGTGATATAAACTCTCCAGTCCCTGTGTTATTATATATAGTCTGTACTAAGGTGATATAAACTCTCCAGTCCCTATGTTATTATATATAGTCTGTGTACTGAGGTGATATAACTCCCCAGTCCCTACGTTATTACATATAGTCTGTGTGCTAAGGTGATATAAACTCCCTAGTCCCTATGTTATTATATATAGTCTGTGTACTAAGGTGATATAAACTCCCCAGTCCCTATGTTATTATATATAGTCTGTGTACTGAGGTGATATAACTCCCCAGTCCCTACGTTATTACATATAGTCTGTGTGCTAAGGTGATATAAACTCCCCAGTCCCTATGTTATTATATATAGTCTGTGTACTGAGGTGATATAAACTCCCCAGTCCCTATGTTATTATATATAGTCTGTGTACTGAGGTGATATAAACTCCCCAGTCCCTGTGTTATTATATATAGTCTGTAGTAAGGTGATATAAACTCCCCAGTACCTATGTTATTATATATAGTCTGTGTACTGAGGTGATATAAACTCCCCAGTCCCTGTGTTATTATATATAGTCTGTAGTAAGGTGATATAAACTCCCCAGTACCTATGTTATTATATATAGTCTGTGTGCTAAGGTGATATAAACCCTCCAGTCCCTATGTTATTATATATAGTCTGTGTACTAAGGTGATATAAATTCCCCAGTCCCTGTGTTATTTTGAGTTGTCTGTACAGTGGCACATGCTCCACACACACTACATCCACTCTGTACCTCTGCACTCGCTCACACCGCACTCCTCCCGCCCTGTACCTGCAATACTCCCACACTTTACTGCTGTGTCAAAATCTGCTACTACTCCTACACTGTAACCCTACACTGTACCACTACTACACTGTACCACTACTACACTGTACCCCCTACACTGTACCACTACTACACTGTACCCCCTACATCCCGCAGTGAAGTCACACCTGCAGCCCCTCCTAGTTCCCCATTGTACCAGTGAATTTCGTTTGCCCTGGAATAACTTTTATACATTACCACCCTACACACTTTATTTTATACCTGAATTTATTTTTAAAGTAATATGTGTGAAAATTCATACATACAGTTGTTTATATAAGGATCACACACACAGTCACTCAGAGCTCCCAACCCCGGATAGGACAGGATCCTTACCTTAACGTCCTGCACAAGTTCAAAGGTCACCTCTTTAAAGAGCTGGAGAGAGAACAGAGCGGGAGATCAGTGAGTCCAGAAGTAGCTCCATCATGGGGGAATCCACACACATCCACAGTGAATTAATCCACAGTGAATTATAGGGAAATCCACACACATCCACACTGAATTATGGGGAAATCCACACACATCCACACTGAATTATGGGGAAATCCACACACATCCATACTGAATTAATTCACAGTGAATTATGGAGAAATCCACACTGAATTAATCCACAGTGAATTATGGGGAAATCCACACACATCCACACTGAATTATGGGGAAATCCACACACATCCATACTGAATTATGGGGAAATCCACACACATCCACACTGAATTATGGGGAAATCCACACACATCCATACTGAATTAATTCACAGTGAATTATGGAGAAATCCACACTGAATTAATCCACAGTGAATTATGGGGAAATCCACACTGAATTAATCCATAGTGAATTATGGGGAAATCCACACACAACCACACTGAATTAATCCATAGTGAATTATGGGGAAATCCACACACAACCACACTGAATTAATCCATAGTGAATTATGGAGAAATCCACACTGAATTAATCCATAGTGAATTATGGAGAAATCCACACTGAATTAATCCATAGTGAATTATGGAGAAATCCACACTGAATTAATCCATAGTGAATTATGGGGAAATCCACACTGAATTAATCCACAGTGAATTATGGAGAAATCCACACTGAATTAATCCACAGTGAATTATGGGGAAATCCACACACATCCACACTGAATTATGGGGAAATCCACACACATCCACACTGAATTATGGGGAAATCCACACACATCCATACTGAATTAATTCACAGTGAATTATGGAGAAATCCACACTGAATTAATCCACAGTGAATTATGGGGAAATCCACACACAACCACACTGAATTAATCCATAGTGAATTATGGGGAAATCCACACACATCCACACTGAATTATGGGGAAATCCACACACATCCATACTGAATTAATTCACAGTGAATTATGGAGAAATCCACACTGAATTAATCCACAGTGAATTATGGGGAAATCCACACTGAATTATGGGGAAATCCACACACATCCACACTGAATTATGGGGAAATCCACACACATCCATACTGAATTAATTCACAGTGAATTATGGAGAAATCCACACTGAATTAATCCACAGTGAATTATGGGGAAATCCACACACAACCACACTGAATTAATCCATAGTGAATTATGGGGAAATCCACACACAACCACACTGAATTAATCCATAGTGAATTATGGAGAAATCCACACTGAATTAATCCATAGTGAATTATGGAGAAATCCACACTGAATTAATCCATAGTGAATTATGGAGAAATCCACACTGAATTAATCCATAGTGAATTATGGGGAAATCCACACTGAATTAATCCACAGTGAATTATGGAGAAATCCACACTGAATTAATCCACAGTGAATTATGGGGAAATCCACACACATCCACACTGAATTATGGGGAAATCCACACACATCCATACTGAATTAATTCACAGTGAATTATGGAGAAATCCACACTGAATTAATCCACAGTGAATTATGGGGAAATCCACACACAACCACACTGAATTAATCCATAGTGAATTATGGGGAAATCCACACACAACCACACTGAATTAATCCATAGTGAATTATGGAGAAATCCACACTGAATTAATCCATAGTGAATTATGGAGAAATCCACACTGAATTAATCCATAGTGAATTATGGAGAAATCCACACTGAATTAATCCATAGTGAATTATGGGGAAATCCACACACATCCACACTGAATTAATACACGATGAATTCTAGGGAAATCCACACTGAATTAATCCACATTGAATTATGGGGAAATCCACACACATCCACACTGAATTATGGGGGAATCCATACTGAATTATGGGGGAATCCATACTGAATTATGGGGGAATCCACACACTGAATTATGGGGGAATCCATAGTGAATTATAGGGGAATCCACACACATCCACACTGAATTACGGGGGAATCCATACTGAATTATAGGGAAATCCACACACATCCACACTGAATTAGGGCGAAATTCACAATTAGTTTTATGCTTTGTAAAAATGTTTTTTTACTGTATAGTTTTTTTCTTCAAAAAGTAAATGTGAGGATAAGGGTTACAGTTATTTAATGTGGACTCATCATCTTGAATTCAAATGTATATTTTAAAATGCCATTAGAAATGTCTATCATGTGGTCTCTAAGAGCAGACAACGCATAGCCTGAAAGATATTCATCCTGTTATTTCTGTATTGAATGCGAACAAAGCTCTCCAGGTCAGTTAATATGCCAATTCATCTTTGTGCTGCACTTGCTCACTTTTTGGCGAATGTAAAAAATAAGCAGTTTTGAATAAAGCTGTCAAATATAGTTACAGGTATAGTCAAAAAAAGATGGGAGAGAGACATTTTAGTTTGGTAAAAATGAAAAGGGGTGGACTCCGGAAAGAATTTGGGAGCTATTGCTCCACATGAACACAGAGGGGTATCAGCGGGCACTCACCTTGGATAGGACGAAAGGCACGAAGGTAGTGATGCTGCTGATGAAGGGGAAGACTGTGGAGAGGTTCGTCAGTATGCAGGACAGGATTAGCGGGTCCCTGGTTTCGAAGCTCAGGATGCGCTGGAGAAGTTCAGTACCATCTGTGACTGGCAGCTCCTGGACAGAGGAGTAGGGACATCTGAGTATCAGCCCACCTGACCTTCAAGCGACATATACCCAGAAGTGGAGCAATTACGGAGTAAACCAGCTGAACCATAGGTGACAAAATAGGATTTTAGTGAACTTACTGTTAGATCCTTTTCTCTTCTCTTAGTCCAAACTGAGCATAGGACACATGGGGTAAAGCTCCTGTCCTTCAGAGGGTGAGGCACGTCAATATAAATGGCAGGGCCTGTGAGGCAGAGACTGCCATATCTTCCTCCATATTCAGACCCCCCCCACCACCATCTCCAGATTTACTTATAGCAAAGTGGCACCAGAGAAAAACAAAAACTAAACCGAAAGTGGAAAGAAAATAAGAAAGCCCCCTGAACAAAAATACAGGTTTTGGGTTATTTTCTCTAACTGGATTCCTGTGTTGGACTAACAGAAAAGGATTTAACAGTAAGTTCACTAAAATCCCAAATCTCTTACGTTCTATATGGAACGCAGGAACCATGGGGATGCACCAAAGAATGCAATAAAAACCCACCACAGAAGACCACCATTCCATAGGACTAAACTGGCATCAAGTAAACCTCAGGCATCAAAGGACACCAACTAGCACAGCAAACCACCAAACAGGAACCTACAGGGCTCAAACACTACTGAACAGGAAGAGAGTCCTTAAACAGGTACAACAGAATGAAGGACTGTGACGGTACCAGGATTTACCGGACCCTTTTGGGGTCATCAGTTCCTGAACCGCCGCTGCTGCTGCCCCTCTTCCATGGCCGGCTGGAGCCCTGCTGCTTCCTGGAGGTCCTGGATACTCAGACAGGAACAACTGGATGCTGCCCCCTGGCGGCAGAGCTAGTGAATTTAGCTTCAGAATCCTATGTGGGGTTTCCAGGGGCCCAACGCCAGTAGACCGGCGAGGCAAGTGAATTTGCTGCTGCAGTGGCTAAGGTGAGCATCCCCAGCCCAACCCCCTCCAGAAATACAGCTGAGACTTGTATTAAAGGGATAGTAATGTTTCATAATAAAAGTAGCTCTAATTAATCATCATAGTATTTGGACTTTGGAGAGTGTTATTTCAATTCTGTCAGAGTTGTAGTTCCAGAGTAATTCAATGATAAAGTATCCCCCTCCCGCCCCTTTTACTGATGTCACACTGCTCAGCTAGATCAGAAGGGAGGTGCCCAGATAGACTGCAGAGAGGGACAATCTTCAATTAAGATAAGGGAAAAACCTGAAAAACTTGTCAAGGGGGGTAGGGCTTTCATTGTTTTCATAGGAAGAAGATTGTCCCCTGCTGTTATCTGTCTGGTCTATGGACTGGATTCCACATCTGAGAAGAGATGGCTTACACTAGGTAAAAGGGGGGCAGGGATTTCATTGTTCTCATAGGAAGAAGATTGTCCCCTGCTGTTATCTGTCTGGTCTATGGACTGGATTCCACATCTGAGAAGAGATGGCTTACACTAGGTAAAAGGGGGCAGGGCTTTCATTGTTCTCATAGGAAGAAGATTGTCCCCTGCTGTTATCTGTCTGGTCTATGGACTGGATTCCACATCTGAGAAGAGATGGCTTACACTAGGTAAAAGGGGCGGGAGGGGAAACTTTGCTTGTGAATATCTCTCAAATCAAAAAGGTTTGAGAGATAAGACTTATATCATTCTTCATGTTTTTTTAATGCCTACAAAATAAAATAAAGTTAAAACAAAGTATTACTATCCCTTTAAGGAGGGTAGAACAAAACAGCTTTATTGATGAAACACACTGCTTATATACACTTCCAGACACTCTTATCAAGATTAGAATGCAAAGCAAGGTTTGGAAAAAGGGCATTTTGACTGGACCATAATAACTTCCCCTGATTGGTCAAGGAAGCACAGCAGGAGTCAATCAACATTCCAGTCATTGTTTAGCCAAGTTACACAGATCTGAAGTCTATTGTAAGCAAGCAAGAGTGCTGGGCATAGCCTTTATTTTCTCTGCACTCTGGCTCCCAACTATCATATCCCTGTACAGGAATTACAGTAATACACCACCCAAACTATTACATTATGTCACACAATGTACAACATAGGGATCAATATTTCAAGTGGTATAGTCGTAAATTATTCCATCTGGTCACAAGGACCTTCTGCCCAAAGCTGGTTCCAGCTGATGACAGCATACGGACATGGCAGTGTTTGGTGAATGTGTGCAAGGATGACCGCTTTGCTGCCTTGCACAGCTGTTCTGTAGATGCCGTATTCTTGTAGGCCCAGGAGTCTCCCACAGATCCGGTGGAGTGTGCCATGAATGTGAAAAGAACATGTTTCTTTCTGATCACATACACCTGTCGTATGGTAGCCTTGATCCAAGAAGCGAGAGTGACTGGATGCTGCTGGACTTGCACTAGGGGCTTCATAAATGACAAAGAGGGAATTTGACTTTCTAATAGGCTACAAGAGATACACATAATACTTAAGGCATTGAACCACATCCAACAGGTGAAGATCCTGTTTCTGTTTGATGGAAGGTTCAGGATAAAAAGAAGGAAGAACAATTGCCTGGTTCACGTGAAAGTCAAATCACAATTTTTGGAAAGAAAACTCTAGGAGTATGAAGGAACGCCTTGTCCCAATGAAAAATCAGGAAAGGAGGTTTACAAGGCAAAACTTGTAGTTCAGCAACTCTTTGCATAGAAACAATGGCCAAAAGGACGGCCATTTTAAGCTGAAGAAAAAACCCACAAGGGAACTAAGACAGAGGTTCAAAGAGAGGTCACTGAAGAACACTCAGCAATAGATTAAAGGTTCCATGGGAGAGTGGGATCTCTAAAGAAGGGGGCATTAGCCACCCTTTGAACAACGGATTTCACATCAGGAAGGAAGAGAATAGAGTGCTGAAATCTGTACCTTGACAGAGCCCAGACTGAGGTCTTTGTTACCTGCTGGTAGCAGAGGGGACCCCTATGTCAGAAGATCCGGTCTGGTTCCTCGATGGACAGGCAGCTGCCGTCCTTCTTGTGGACCACAATAAGATTGGAGTAAAAACACAAAAAGCATTCCTGGGCAGGACTAGGAACCAAAACGTGTTTGTCTAACAAGGATGAGATGCAGTCTATGAACAGATTTGCCTAATCAAGATCCCGAGGAACGGACATGAAGTCGATACAGTACCCTCCTGGATTGACCTGCAAAACCCACTGGCCCATCAAAGACGACTCCCAGGTGTACTGAAAAAGATGGAGACAACCCCCTATGGGTAGGGATGGACAAGAACCCTGCGAGTCATGCAGTGTGGGACTTGTCAGGCTTTTTGCTTCTGAGCAGACTTCTTGTTCTGCCAAGCCTGCCTGAGCTTTGGGGAGGTGTGAGCTTGAGGGGGTTGAACCCTAAGTGCCCAAAATCGGCAGGGGGAACAAATTGCACACATCATCTTAGGAAAAAAACATTTATGAAAAAATTAACGTTTCAAAGAAATCTCAGGCAGAAGCGTGTTCTTGCCTCCAGTGTCATTACTGATGACCTTACCTAGGTCAGATCCAAAGAAATGCTTACCCACAAAAGGAAGAGACACTAAGGATCTCTTAAGATTGGTAAGCTAAGCAATTCTAGAGCCACAAAGTGCGATGTGTGGCAACAGATAAAGAGGAGGACTTACTAGAGAATCTGGCTGCAATGGCCAGCTAAGTTATTTATGCGTTGGCCTACAACTTGTTTGCAAGGATAACAAGAAGTTCCTCCTTAGGAACATCCCCACAGATAGCCACCTGGAGTGAATAACTCTCAAAGGATATCATTCTGGTGACATAGGCCATAGCAAAGACAGGTCGCAGGGTAGCCCCCGTGGCTGCAAAGCCCGCCTTTACTAAGAAATAAATGCATCTGTCAGCCTAGCCCTTAAGGGCTTCAGCATTTGCCAGTGGCAGAACAGTGTGTTTGGCTAGGCGAGATACAGGAGGATTAACCACAGGTCGGGAAGCCCATGGCACTAAAGCCTGAACAAAAAGAGGGATATAATTTGGAAATACGTTTAATAAGGAAAAGTCTGGTCTGGCGTCTTCAAATCCTCCAGAAAAAACAGGATCTAAAATGTTTTTTTGGGAGGAAAAATGTGAGAATCGTGCCTGTGGAAGATGTCCACCGAGGAAGACCCCACACCAGAGGCCTCAGAGACTTCAAAGGTCTCCAACACCGCTTTGATGAGCCCTACCGCCGAAGAGGAAGGGTCAACCTCATAGGAATCCCCAAAAGACAAGGAAGAATCCATGTCTGCTTCATCTATATCTGTGTCTTCTCATCAGAGGAATCACTAACAGAGAGTGGACCCTAAAGATGGAATCAATAAGTCCAATGGGGCACCATGAGTGGAGAACCCCCAGGATAGATGCATAGATGGAGGCAACAGAGGACATCAGAGTTTTGACCCAGAATGGTTCTTTTGTTCAGCTGCAGAGGGGAGTAGTAGAGGGCCACAATGCAAGAGACATAGGGTGCCAGAGTATTCCCTTGGAAGCCCAGCTTGATATGTGGAACAATAAGCTAAATGGATTAAAGTGGAACTTTCACATCTAATAGACTAGGTCTCATACGATTCATTTAGTAAAATGGTATGTCGATTGGCTTGTTTGTTTTTTTCTTTGTAGTTACATAATTTAGTACATATTCGGTCTAAAATATAGACTTCATGTCGTCAATTCCTAATCCTGCAGTAGAGTGGTAACATCGGCACAGTGGAGCAGGACTTCCCAGAGCTCCGATTCTCCTCCCACCTCCACCACGCTTCCCTTCATACTGAATCACGTCTATTGTAACAGCTCCGTTTGCCATTATACCGAGTTTGCAGGAGAGCTGGGAGGAGAATTGGAGGTCTGGGAAGTCCAGCGCCACTGTGCCAATGACGTTAACCCTGTACCGCAGAATGTGGAAATCTTTATCTTAGACCGAATATCTACTAAAGCATGTAAGTACAAAAAAAAACAAACAAGCCAATCCACATACCATTTTACTAGACAAATTATGAGACAAAGTGTATTAGATGTAAGGGGACCTCTGAATTCTTAATTCTGCATTTCCACATTCGTATTCCTACTAATAGAGGCAACCGCTTTTATATCATAGGATCCAATGAGCGAAAGAAGGACTGATTGCAATTTAGGTAGAGGCTCCATTCCCAGAGTGAAATGGGACATAAATAAATAGGACCACAGCACTCAAATAGTTAACTTAACAGTTATCCTCAGGCTCCCAGTATGAAGTTCAGAACCTCAGAAGTTCAGCAAGGAGACACAGACTTGTAATACCTTCATCTCCACAGGTAAATGGTCCACACATATATCACGGCGCTGGCGACCCCGGAATCCATTAAAAAGACCTGTGGTCCTTAACGGTTGTGCACTTGCCTCATCGGCCGGTTGTTAAGGGGTTATGGGGAATGAATGAGGAATTTATACGGGACAACCGCATTGGGGTTACGTCAATTAGTAAATGGGGTATTTACCTCATAAATAAAACAGCATGCTCCTTCATAAGATGGCCTGGATTGTAGGCCGAAGTGATACAAACGTTACTGCACTGCAGAACGTACACCAACAACATGCAAGTGCAAACATGCGTATTTACCTCGATTTACGACAAGCATACTTGTTTAGATAAATATTTTTTTTGGCAACAGACTGACACAATGAGAGAGCCTAAAGATAGAGACAAAGAGGGAAAGAAAACAAAAAAAAACAACCAAGGCCATTAAAGGCTCAAAACCCATGTACCCAGTCACCGTCAGTAAACCCAGTATCCAGGGAAGTGATAAGGGTGCTAAAATTTCAGACCAGCCATCCACCTCCAAACAGTTCCCTCGATGGTAAGAGCCAAAATGGGCAAAATCATGGTCAATAGCTAAATCCCTGGAGAAAGTGCTAAGTAAATGGATTTAAGAATCATCAAGAGACTGAATTAACACCACCAGACAAAGGGAAATTCTGAGTGAAAATTCTAAACCAACTCGCTCATTATCAGAGTGGTCTATCAGAGATGAGGAGGACGCAAAATCGGTGGACTCCCTTATTAAAGCAATCTAAAATGTATTATACGTTTATGAAGAGGTTAACATTGACATGTCTCTCAAAAGCAAAACCAAGTCCACTACTGCATTTCCAGGTAATGAAGATAGTGCCAGAAGAATGGATAACCTTAACAAGGCTTTATCCATTCCCAAAAATTATACACTCACATCTCCATCTCCCCAAGAGAAAATGGATCTGTGGTCAACTCCAACAGTGGTGGATCCCACTGTCTATCTAAACATACACTGCTTTTTGCCATGCTTCCATTGCCTGTGCTGAAGCAAATGTTGCTCTGATAATTGGTAATTTTCCATAAAACAGGAGGTCTGTTAAAGGGATAGTAATACTTCAAAATTACTATCCCTTATATTGAAGCCCTTGTAAAACTGAATTAATTGCCACCAGTGGCATCTCTCAAACCTTTATGGTTTGGGAGATAGCCGCTTTTAAACTTCACTCCCCCCTGCCTCTCCGCTGACGTCAGCGGTTTTGCTGCAGCAGGGAAATCTGGTCCCGGGACCGGCGGAGGCTCTTTAGCAGAGCCGAGATCTCGTTATAACAGACAAAATCCTTCACTAAAACTGTCTTCTACCTGTGCTTGGTTACCAAGCACACGTTGAAGACCGTTTTAGTGAAGGATTGTTTCTTTAATAACAAGATCTGGCTCTGCTGAAGAGCCTCCGCTTGATTCAATGAACGGATTCCACTGCTGCAGCAAGAATACTGACGTCAGCGGAGAGGCAGGGGGGAGTGAAGTTTAAAAGCGTCTATCTCCCAAACCATAAAGGTTTGAGAGATGCCACTGGTGGCAATTAATTCAGTTCTACAAGGGCTTCAATATAAGGGATATTAATTTCGAAGTATTACTATCCCTTTAACAGACCTCCTGTTTTATGGAAAATTACCAATTATCAGAGCAACATTTGCTTCAGCACAGGCAATGGAAGCATGACAAAAAGCAGTTTTTACCAGAAATACAAAACAATGCACCAAAAGAGGATATTCTCCCCTTATTCCAGCTTCTTCAAGAAACCACAGCTTACACTGGAGAGGCATCGTTATAAAGATAGCCAAAATTGCTGCAAAAATGCTCGTCTCCCACGGTGGCAGCGAGCCATGCATTACGGCTCAAAATATGGAACACTGATGCAGCATCTAAGAAAGCATTAATAGCCCTTTCATTCACAGGCTGATGGCCGTTTGGACCAGAATTAGACAAAATAGTCAGTCATGCATGGGTGGTAAAAGTACCTTTTACCAAAGTACAAAAACCTTAGGTTCGATTCGAAAAAACCAGAAGTACTCCTCAGTGTACCTACAGGGACTAAATTCTAATATATCAACAAAGATGGAAAACCCAGCCTAACCCAGTCCAGGAGAAAGGTCTAAAACATCGGAGCCCAAAAACAGCAGCATTAATTGGGCACACGGAGCAACCCAACAGCCCTCCACTAGGGAGTCAACTTGTCATTAAAGTCTAGAATGGAGGGAATCAAATCATGGACGACTAGGTACTTCAGATTATAAATCAGGGGTACAGAACGTCCTTCATTACCTCATGCCCACCCCATTTCTTATGTACCTACAGATTAAAAAGCAAATCCACCATGCTGTTCACTAATTCCAATCAGAGTGATAGTACAGGCACCAAAATATCAAAGGCTTAAAGGATTTTATTCCAATCTGTTCACAGTCCCAACAAAGGACGGAGGATTTAGTCCAATTTTGGAATTAAAAGCCCTAAATCAATTCATGAAAGTACCCAAATTCAAAATTGAATTGCTTAGATCAGTAATAGCCACCATGCAAACAAAGGAATACATGGTGTTATTAGATATCAAAGATGCTTATCTTCATGTTCAAATATATCTAGAACAATTTCAATATCTGCGCTTTCCATTTCAAAACCAACATTATCAATTTGTGGGTCTACACTATGGACCAGCCACAGCACCAAGTATGTTCAACAAAGTGATGGCTCCTCTCACAGCACACCTGCTATCACTGGAGTCAATCTGACCTCATATCTAGACAATTTATTGCTGAAAGCATAATCCCAGCAACTGGTTCTGGTCATCTTCCTCTCACTATGACAATACTGAAAGAACATGGTTGAATGACCAACCTACCCAAATCGGACATAGTCCCAGAAATTGAAGCTTCTCTGATTGAACCATTATTCAGTTCTGTGAGTCAAAGAGTGAGATAACCCAGGACAAAATTTCAGATCTTCAAGAGAATACTCAACATATTCTGAAACATCCAACACTCAATCCGGAGTGCTATGAAACTGGTGGGAAAAATGGTTTCCACAATAGAAGCAGTTCCATTCGCACAGTTCTACATGCGCCCTTTACAAGTAGAACTGCTCTGCAATTGGTTCAAAAACCAAAACCATCTATATCATATACATCAAATAATGCCATCAAAGACCAGTGGGCAGTCATTACAATGGTGGTTCAAGCCCAAACCTATCAAGAGTAAAACGTTCCTCAAATACAGAGAGGAAGGTAGTAATGGCAGACGCTAGTCTCTTCGAATGGAGAGCAGTGTACAGTCTTCAATCCATTCATGGCTGCTGTCTACAGATGAAGCACAATAAATCAATAAACGTCCTGGAATTGACAGCTATTTACAATGCATTATTGAAATGGACAAATCTCCCTACACAATCTTCCCATCTGAATTTAGTCCAACAATGCCACAGCAGTGGTTAACCAAGGAGGCACGAACAGAAAAGTAGAGTGGATGGAAGAATCCTCCAGTGGGCGGAAAACCATGTCCCAGCATTATCGGCCATATATTATTGAGGAGAATGTGAACTAAACCAAATCCTGAACTGATGGGGCACACCAGAAGCAGACATAATGGCATCATGAAGGAACAAGAAAATACTATTTTTTTTGTGCCAGAACAAGACACCCACAAGCTTTAGATACAAATGTCCTATTGATGCTTTGGAAGGACAGATTGATATAGGTCTTCCCTCCACTAGCCATGATTCTCAGTCGTCCCCAAAATCAGGAAAGTACAGATTCACCATTCTTATTGCACCTTTTTCCACCAAGAAGAGCTTGGTTTCACCATGTAAAAGACATGTCGATTGCAGAACACTGGGGTCTTCATCAGATACCAGATCTTTTCTCACATGGGCCTATTCATCATCACTACTTACACAATCTAGGTTTGACAGCATGGAACTTGAAACCTTGATTTTAAAAGAAAGGATTCAGGAATACTGTAATTCAAACTACGCTGGTATAGTTTCAGCCAGGAGAGTTTCAGAACTCTGCGCTCTATACTATGTTTCTCCACACCACATCTTTCCCCAGGATAAAGTCTTATTAAGGACTGCGCCTGAATTTCATCCAAAAAATAGTTTCTTCATGTCACATCAATCAGGAGTTACTTCTTCCTTCTGTGTCCCCTAATCTGAGTAATAAGAGAGAGGCAGTTCTACATACTTTGGATGTAGTCTGATGCTGTCACAAATATGTATAAGTGACACGGGTCTTTGGACATATAGACACACTGTTTTGTAATCCCAAAAGGTCCAAAGAAGGGCAAATCTGCCTCAAAAAACCACCATAGCCTCACATGGATTAAACAAATGGTCAGACAAGCCTGTAGACTTCAGTCACTTTCGGTTTTCTTTACAGATTAAAATCAAGCTACTGTTAGCCAACTCTGTAAAGCAGCACCAAGGTCATCCGTTCACACGTTCACAACATTTTTATGAAGCTAATAATATTGTTCCATCTCAAGATACATGTTCCTTAGTTTTCTTCCCTCCATAAAAACAAAAACTGGGACTGATTTGGGATGTCCCCATGGTCCCTGCATCCCTCAATAACATTAGAGAAAAGAGGATTTTAGTCTTACCTGTTAAATCCTTTTCTCTTAGTCCACATAGCTTACAGGTACCATGGGGAGGCGACAGGTCCTCCCAGTAGGCTGGAACAATTCTTCAAGAAGTGCAGGGGTGGAGCCTCCCTTCCTTTATAACTAGCCACTCCTCTCTCCAGACAGATTTGAAGCAATAAACCTACTGAGCTAGATAGCAAGAAGAAGAAGAAGAGGAGGAAAAACTCCTGTGAGCATGGACCCAAACACACTACCACCTCCAGTCACAGGAAGCCAAGCATGGTCCCTTTACTGGGTGGGAGACCTGTAAGCTATATGGACAAAGAGAAAAGGATTTAACAGGTAAGACTAAAATCCACTTTTCTCTATCGTCCAATATAGCTTACAGGTACCATGGGGATGTAACAACATTGAGCTCCCATGGGTGGGAAAAGAAGGAAAGGACCAAGTGCCAGTCCCCATGATACCAGAGTTCCCATGGACTATCCAGGACATGTAACAGCCCAAACTAACAAGGTGTCAATGAACACTGAACAACTGATAACACAGCACACTAGAACAAGAGCCAACAGGGCTCAAATCATTAAAGAGCTATAACGCACAGGAAAGTAAAAGTCCTAGACAGGCAAAACTGCCTCCAGAACTTTCCCGACAAAGCTGGCTTCAGCCAAAGCTTGGACATCAACACGGTAGTGTTTGGCAAAGTTGTGCACAGAAGACCAAGTGGCCTCCTTGCACAGTTGATCAGCAGAGGCCTGATTCTTGTAGGCCCAGGAGGTCCCAACAGACCTGGTGGAATGTGCTGTAACATGGAAGGGAATAGATTTCCCTCTGAGCTCATAAGCCTTGTGTTTGGTGGACTTAATCCAGGATGCAACAGTCACCTTGGACGCAGCCAACCCAGTCCTAGGACCGTCAGGGATGACAAACAGTCTTACAAAGAGACTCAGTACAGTGCACATAGAACTTGAGGCAACGTACTACATCCAACAAATGGAAATCCCTCTCCTTGTCTGATTTAGGGTCAGGACAAAAGGAAGGCACAATAATCTCCTGATTTATGTGAAACTCAGAGACACCTTAGGAAGAAATTCATGAGAGCTACGGAGAACAGCCTTATCCTTGTGAAACACCAGGAAAGGTGGTTTGCAGGACAAGGCCTGCAGTTCAGCTACTCTGCGGACAGAGACCACAGCCAAAAGAAAGTCCATCTTCCATATCAGTAGATGTAGAGGGATGGTTGCAAAGGACTCAAAGGGACGCTGCTGCAAAACTCCCAAAACCAAATTAACGAGAGCATGGAGGTCTGGACCTTTAAAGAATTAAGGCTAAGCCCCTTGTTCACACCATCCTTCAAAAAGGACAGAATGGACAGAAGATCAAACTCCTGTGAGGACAGATCCCTGTCCACACACCAAGAATGAGAGAGACCAAACCCTGTGGTAGGTCTTAGATGACACAGGCTTCCTGGCTTGAATCATGGTGGAGACCACCTCAGGAGAAAAGCCCTTCCTCCGTAAGATGGAGGCTTCAACAGCCATGCCGTCAATGCCAACCTGTCCACATCCTCCCTCCATAGGTAACCCTGGAGGAGGAGATCCGGTCTGTGTGGCAGTGGAAAAGGATCCTGAATAGACAACACCAGAAGCTCTGGGAACCAAGACTGCCTGGTCCAATAAATTGCGATCAGAATAACTGACGCACTGTCCATCCGAATCTTCCTCAGCACCCTGGGAAGGAGAGGAAGTGGAGGAAAAATGCAGGTCAGATGAAAATGACATGTAATGGACAGAGCATTCACAGCAAACATCAGAGAATTCCTCCAGTGAAAGCAAAAGAACCGAACTTTCCAGTGGTCCCTGGTGGCCATCAAGTCTATCCAAGGAAGAACCTACTTCTGCACCAACAAGATGAAAACCTCCAAATGGAGTTCCCACTCCCCGGGGTCCACCATTTGGCGACTGAGAAAATCAGCCAAGACATTTTCTACGCCTGGAATGTGCACGGAGAGACGGCAGGAACATGGACCTCTGCCCAAGTTAAAATAGCTTTTACCTCCAACCAAGAGGCGGCATTTCTGGTGCCTCCTTGTTTGTTGATGTAGGCGACTACCGTCACGTTGACTGACTGGATGTGGACTGGGCATCCCCTCAGATGAGAGGACCAATACCGCATAGCATGGAGAATGGCTCTGAGCGAGAAGGGACGCATCTGAAGGGAGGTAGGGATGTGAATGGAATCGTGTAACCTCCTGAAACTACCTGTAATACCCACCGATCTGCAGCAAAGCCTGTCCAAGTACTTTAAACGTGACATAGGCGACCATCCACAGGGGGTATGCAGACCAGGGTTCAGAGAGTCATGCCGAAGGAGGTTTGGTGGAGGTATGTTTAGACCTCCACTGCTGCCTGGACTTGGGGGTGGAATACGGGGTGCTGGCTTGAAGCTGCACAGGGTTCGGCCTGTGCGCTTCGCTTTGGCAGGGACAAAACTAATGCTGTTTCCTTGCCTGTGGATTGCGCTTAGGAACTTGAAGCAACAAGGTGCTCTTACCCTCAGTGGCTTCACTGATAATATTCTTCAATTCAGGGCCAAAGAGGGATGAGCCTTGAAAGGGAAGAGATACCAGTGATTTCTTAGCGATCAGGTCAGCAGACTAAATCTTAAGCCACACTGTGCGTCTGGCAGCAACAGAGAAGACGGAGGCCTTAGCCTCAAGCCTAATGGCATCAAACAAGGCATCAGTAATATAATGCTGAGCCTCAGAGGTATTCGTCAAAATGGGCAAAAAGTCCTCCTTAGGGGCAACTTTGTGGTCAGGGTCAGTCAGCAGTTCAGTCCAAACAGCACTGGCTCTATTAACCCATGAGGAAGCCAAGACAGGCCTCAAGGACGTACCTATGGCAGCAAAGACAGCCTTCAGGATAGCCTCCAGCTTCCTACCTGTCAAATCCTTAAGCGCCGAAGCATCCGCAAAGGGCAAGGCAGTGGATTTAGAAAGCCTAGAAATAGGGCAATCAACCTGAGGCAGCGTAGCCCACTGAGCCAAAGCTGTTTCAGAAAAGGGTTACAGCTTAGAGAATCTCTTCGATAGAGATAGACTCTTGTCAGGAGTCTTCCACTCATCCAGGATAATTTGATCCAGAGCGGGATTAAGCAGAAAGACAGTACAGGACTTCTTGTGCCTTTGAAAGACGTCAGAAGTAGACAGACTTTACATGGTTAACAGGAATGTGTAGGGTATTAAGTACTGCCTTAATAAGGCCCTCAGCAGAGGGTTCAGGCTCAGCCTCAAGGGGGTTGCCCTGAAATTGGGAAGAAGTCCTTTCTGAAAACACACCATCCTCTGACTCCTCAAATGATTCCTCCTCAGAGGAATCAGACAAATCAGGAATGCCAGGGGCCTTAGGGGCCACAAACCTGAAGGAAGTGGGGAGCCTCCAAGATTGCAGAACCCCCTGAAGTGACAGAGGAAACTGTGCCATAGAGGACTTTATGTCCTTGACCCAATGTGGCCCTTGTTCATAGCTGGAGGACCCTGGCGCAGAAGCAGGGGCCCCAGCACATGAGAGGCATAAATAACATGAGTACCCTTTGGGAATCCCCACTTGGCATGAGGAACAGTAAGCAAGGGGGGGGGGTCAAAGGAGCCCCTGATTCCTTAACCTTAGGTCTAGACATCTTATCAGGAGAAAAGTGTCTTACAGTGATAGGAAGTCCAAATACTGTCACCCAGATTAAGAATTTTACCCCAGAAAGCCTAAAATGTGCTTATCTGGCAAGCGAAGAGTTAACCTGTGGAGGAAAGTAAAGGAGAAAAGAAAATGGCGACCGAATTGGGAGTCAATCGGAAAACACACCACACACCAGCCCAAAATGCTCCAAAGACCCAGAGATCACAGAACAGATAACCCGACACGAGTGCAGAGTTATGAGGAAACTCCAGAAGGACCCCTGCGCAGAGGGGATCAGTGGGACAAGTGGAGCATGGCACTCAAAGGGTGGCTCACCTTTCCTGCAGATCTTCTTTCCTCAGATTAGTATTGAATGGAAGGAGTCTCAGAGAGACATCTTCTGGGGAGAGAGACATGGGCTACACGGTTCTCTCTCTGCACAGGGTCCACAGACAGCGCCAGATAACTCCAGGGAAAGCCAGTAATGGTAACCCATCCAATGGGGGAATTCTGACACCTCATAACTAAGAAAAAGTATAAAATAACTAAAAACTAAGCAGAACTGTTCTCAGTCTTGTTGCTAGGTTGGTGGAACAAACCTAACTGGAGGGGAGTGGCTAGGTAGCCTGCTAGGAGGGGGAGACTCCACCCTGCACTTCTTGAAGAATTGTTCCAGCCTACTGGGAGGAGCTGTCGCCTTCCCATGGTACCTGTGAGATATATTGGACAACAGAGAAAAGGGGATTTTTGTACTCACCGATAAATCCTTTTCTCTTAGTCCATTGAGGGAAGCAGGACATCCCACCCATAGAAAGCAAGCTGGAGTAAGGGATGCCCAGCTGGTAACTTCAGACTCTGTCCAAGTGCTTAAAGGGATAGTAATACTTCGTTTTATCTTTATTTCATTTTGTAGGCATTAAAAAAAAACATGGTTTGAGAGATATTCACAAAAAAAGTTTCCCCTCCCGCCCCTTTTACCTAATGTAAGCCATCTCTTCTCAGATGGGGAATCCAGTCCATAGACCAGACAGATAAAAGAAGGGGACAATCTTCTTACTGTGAGAACAATTAAAGCCCTGCCCCCCTTGACAAGGGAAAAACCTGAAAAACGTATCTTAATTGAAGATTGTCCCTCTCTGCAGTCTACCTGGGCACCTCCCTTCTGATCTGGCTGAGCAGTGTTACATCAGTAAAAGGGGCGGGAGGGGGACACTATGTCATTGAATTACTCCTGTACTACAACTCTGACAGAATTGATATAACACTCTCCAAAGTCCAAATACTATGATGATTAATTAGAGCTGCTTTTATTATGAAACATTACTATCCCTTTAATACCTTCCTGACTTTGCTAGGTGAAAACAGACATAATGTTAGGGGAGGAGTTCTTACACTAGGAAGTAGGAGGATTTTCGGTTAGTGTCCCCTGTCTCCTATAGGCACGCTAATATACCCCGTGGTCCATGTCTCCTATAGATACGCTCCTATAGGCACGCTCATATACCCCATGGTCTGTCTCCTATAGGCACTCTCCTATACCCCGTTGGTCTCTGTCTCCTATAGGCACTCTCCTATACCCCGTTGGTCTCTGTCTCCTATAGGCACTCTCCTATACCCAGTTGGTCTCTGTCTCCTATAGGCACTCTCCTATACCCCGTTGGTCTCTGTCTCCTATAGGCACTCTCCTATACCCCGTTGGTCTCTGTCTCCTATAGGCACTCTCCTATACCCCGTTGGTCTCTGTCTCCTATAGGCACTCTCCTATACCCCGTTGGTCTCTGTCTCCTATAGGCACTCTCCTATACCCCGTTGGTCTCTGTCTCCTTTAAGCACGCTTCTATACCCGGTGGTCTCTGTCTCCTATAGGCACTCTCCTATACCCAGTTGGTCTCTGTCTCCTATAGGCACTCTCCTATACCCAGTTGGTCTCTGTCTCCTATAGGCACTCTCCTATACCCCGTTGGTCTCTGTCTCCTATAGGCACTCTCCTATACCCCGTTGGTCTCTGTCTCCTTTACGAACGCTTCTATACCTGGTGGTCTCTGTCTCCTATAGGCACTCTCCTATACCCCATGGTCTCTGTCTCCTATAGACACTCTCCTATACCCCATGGTCTCTGTCTCCTATAGACACTCTCCTATACCCCATGGTCTCTGTCTCCTATAGACACTCTCCTATACCCCATGGTCTCTGTCTCCTATAGACACTCTCCTATACCCCGTTGGTCTCTGTCTCCTATAGGCACGCTTCTATACCCCGTTGGTCTCTGTCTCCTATAGGCACGCTTCTATACCTGGTGGTCTCTGTCTCCTATAGGCACTCTCCTATACCCCATGGTCTCTGTCTCCTATAGACACTCTCCTATACCCCGTTGTTCTCTGTCTCCTATAGGCACGCTTCTATACCCCGTTGGTCTCTGCCTCCTATAGGCACGCTTCTATACCCCGTTGGTCTCTGTCTCCTATAGGCACGCTTCTATACCCCATGGTCTCTGTCTCCTATAGACACTCTCCTATACCCCATGGTCTCTGTCTCCTATAGACACTCTCCTATACCCTGTTGGTCTCTGTCTCCTATAGGCACGCTTCTATACCCCGTTGGTCTCTGTCTCCTATAGGCACGCTTCTATACCCCGTTGGTCTCTGTCTCCTATAGGCACGCTTCTATACCCGTTGGTCTCTGTCTCCTATAGGCACTCTCCTATACCCCGTTGGTCTCTGTCTCCTTTACGCACGCTTCTATACCTGGTGGTCTCTGTCTCCTATAGGCACTCTCCTATACCCCATGGTCCCTGTCTCCTATAGACACTCTCCTATACCCCGTTGTTCTCTGTCTCCTATAGGCACTCTCCTATACCCCGTTGGTCTCTGTCTCCTATAGGCACTCTCCTATACCCCATTGGTCTCTGTCTCCTATAGGCACTCTCCTATACCCAGTTGGTCTCTGTCTCCTATAGGCACTCTCCTATACCCCGTTGGTCTCTGTCTCCTATAGGCACTCTCCTATACCCCATTGGTCTCTGTCTCCTATAGGCACTCTCCTATACCCAGTTGGTCTCTGTCTCCTATAGGCACTCTCCTATACCCCGTTGGTCTCTGTCTCCTATAGGCACTCTCCTATACCCCGTTGGTCTCTGTCTCCTATAGGCACTCTCCTATACCCCGTGGTCCCTGTCTCCTATAGGCACTCTCCTATACCCCGTGGTCTCTGTCTCCTATAGGCACGCTCCTATACCCCGTGGTCTCTGTCTCCTATAGGCACGCTCCTATACCCTGTGGTCCCTGGATCCTATAGGCACGCTTCTATTCTCCATGTTCCCTGTCTCCTATAGGCACTCTCCTATACCCCGTGGTCTCTGTCTCCTATAGACACTCTCCTATACCCCATGGTCTCTGTCTCCTATAGACACTCTCCTATACCCTGTTGGTCTCTGTCTCCTATAGGCACGCTTCTATACCCCGTTGGTCTCTGTCTCCTATAGGCACGCTTCTATACCCCGTTGGTCTCTGTCTCCTATAGGCACGCTTCTATACCCGTTGGTCTCTGTCTCCTATAGGCACTCTCCTATACCCCGTTGGTCTCTGTCTCCTTTACGCACGCTTCTATACCTGGTGGTCTCTGTCTCCTATAGGCACTCTCCTATACCCCATGGTCTCTGTCTCCTATAGACACTCTCCTATACCCCGTTGTTCTCTGTCTCCTATAGGCACTCTCCTATACCCCGTTGGTCTCTGTCTCCTATAGGCACTCTCCTATACCCCATTGGTCTCTGTCTCCTATAGGCACTCTCCTATACCCAGTTGGTCTCTGTCTCCTATAGGCACTCTCCTATACCCCGTTGGTCTCTGTCTCCTATAGGCACTCTCCTATACCCCATTGGTCTCTGTCTCCTATAGGCACTCTCCTATACCCAGTTGGTCTCTGTCTCCTATAGGCACTCTCCTATACCCCGTTGGTCTCTGTCTCCTATAGGCACTCTCCTATACCCCGTTGGTCTCTGTCTCCTATAGGCACTCTCCTATACCCCGTGGTCCCTGTCTCCTATAGGCACTCTCCTATACCCCGTGGTCTCTGTCTCCTATAGGCACGCTCCTATACCCCGTGGTCTCTGTCTCCTATAGGCACGCTCCTATACCCTGTGGTCCCTGGATCCTATAGGCACGCTTCTATTCTCCATGTTCCCTGTCTCCTATAGGCACTCTCCTATACCCCGTGGTCTCTGTCTCCTATAGGCACGCTCCTATACCCCGTGGTCTCTGTCTCCTATAGGCACTCTCCTATACCCTGTGGTCCCTGGATCCTATAGGCACTGTCCTATACCCTATGGTCCCTGTCTCCTATAGGCACTCTCCTATACCCTGTGGTCTCTGTCTCATATAGGCACGCTCCTATACCCCATGTTCTCTGTCTCCTATAGGCACTCTCCTATACCCCATGGTCCCTGTCTCCTATAGGCACGCTTCTATACCCCATGGTCTCTGTCTCCTATAGGCACGCTCCTATACCCCGTGGTCTCTGTCTCCTATAGCCACTGTCCTATACCCTGTGGTCTCTGTCTCCTATAGGCACTCTCCTATACCCTGTGGTCTCTGTCTCCTATAGGCACTCTCCTATACCCTGTGGTCTCTGTCTCCTATAGCCACTGTCCTATACCCTGTGGTCCCTGGATCCTATAGGCACGCTCCTATACCCTGTGGTCTCTGTCTCCTATAGGCACTCTCCTATACCCTGTGGTCCCTGGATCCTATAGGCACTGTCCTATACCCTGTGGTCCCTGGATCCTATAGGCACTGTCCTATACCCTATGGTCCCTGTCTCCTATAGGCACGCTCCTATACCCCGTGGTCTCTGTCTCCTATAGGCACGCTCCTATACCCCGTTGGTCCCTGTCTCCTATAGGCACTCTCCTATACCCCGTTGGTCTCTGTCTCCTATAGGCACTCTCCTATATCCCATGGTCCCTGTCTCCTATAGGCACTCTCCTATACCCCGTTGGTCTCTGTCTCCTATAGGCACTCTCCTATACCCCGTTGGTCTCTGTCTCCTATAGGCACTCTCCTATACCCCGTGGTCCCTGTCTCCTATAGGCACTCTCCTATACCCCGTGGTCTCTGTCTCCTATAGGCACGCTCCTATACCCCATTGGTCCCTGTCTCCTATAGGCACTCTCCTATGCCCCATGGTCTCTGTCTCCTATAGGCATTCTCCTATACCCTGTGGTCTCTGTCTCCTATAGGCACTCTCCTATACCCTGTGGTCTCTGTCTCCTATAGGCACTCTCCTATACCCTATGGTCCCTGTCTCCTATGGACACTCTCCTATACCCCATGGTCTCTGTCTCCTATAGGCACTCTCCTATACCCCGTGGTCCCTGTCTCCTATAGGCACTCTCCTATACCCTATGGTCCCTGCCTCCTATAGGCACTGTCCTATACCCCGTGGTGCCTGTCTCCTATAGGCACTCTCCTATACCCTATGGTCTCTGTCTCCTATGGACACTCTCCTATACCCCATGGTCTCTGTCTCCTATAGGCACTCTCCTATACCCCGTGGTCCCTGTCTCCTATAGGCACTCTCCTATACCCCATGGTCTCTGTCTCCTATAGGCACTCTCCTATACCCTGTGGTCCCTGTCTCCTATAGGCACTCTCCTATACCCCGTGGTCCCTGTCTCCTATAGGCACTCTCCTATACCCCATGGTCCCTGTCTCCTATAGGCACTCTCCTATACGCCGTGGTCCCTGTCTCCTATAGGCACTCTCCTATACCCTATGGTCCCTGTCTCCTATGGACACTCTCCTATACCCCATGGTCTCTGTCTCCTATAGGCACTCTCCTATACCCCGTGGTCCCTGTCTCCTATAGGCACTCTCCTATACCCTATGGTCCCTGCCTCCTATAGGCACTGTCCTATACCCCGTGGTGCCTGTCTCCTATAGGCACTCTCCTATACCCTATGGTCCCTGTCTCCTATAGGCACTCTCCTATACCCTGTGGTCCCTGTCTCCTATAGGCACTCTCCTATACCCTATGGTCCCTGTCTCCTATGGACACTCTCCTATACCCCATGGTCTCTGTCTCCTATAGGCACGCTCCTATAGCCCGTGGTCCCTGTCTTCTATAGGCACTCTCCTATACCCCGTGGTCTCTGTCTCCTATAGGCACTCTCCTATACCCCATGGTCTGTCTCCTATAGACACGCTCCTATACCCCATGGTCTCTGTCTCCTATAGGCACTCTCCTATACCCCGTGGTCCCTGTCTCCTATAGGCACTCTCCTATACCCCATGGTCTCTGTCTCCTATAGGCACGCTCCTATACCCTGTGGTCCCTGTCTCCTATAGACACTATCCTATACCCCGTGGTCCCTGTCTCCTATAGGCACTCTCCTATACCCCGTGGTCCCTGTCTCCTATAGGCACTCTCCTATACCCCATGGTCTCTGTCTCCTATAGGCACTCTCCTATACCCCGTGGTCCCTGTCTCCTATAGGCACTCTCCTATACCCTATGGTCCCTGTCTCCTATGGACACTCTCCTATACCCCATGGTCTCTGTCTCCTATAGGCACTCTCCTATACCCCGTGGTCCCTGTCTCCTATAGGCACTCTCCTATACCCTATGGTCCCTGCCTCCTATAGGCACTGTCCTATACCCCATGGTCTCTGTCTCCTATAGGCACTCTCCTATACCCCGTGGTCCCTGTCTCCTATAGGCACTCTCCTATACCCTGTGGTCCCTGTCTCCTATAGGCACTCTCCTATACCCCGTGGTCCCTGTCTCCTATAGGCACTCTCCTATACCCCGTGGTCTCTGTCTCCTATAGGCACTCTCCTATACCCTATGGTCCCTGTCTCCTATAGGCACTCTCCTATACCCTGTGGTCCCTGTCTCCTATAGGCACTCTCCTATACCCTATGGTCCCTGTCTCCTATGGACACTCTCCTATACCCCATGGTCTCTGTCTCCTATAGGCACGCTCCTATAGCCCGTGGTCCCTGTCTTCTATAGGCACTCTCCTATACCCCGTGGTCTCTGTCTCCTATAGGCACTCTCCTATACCCCGTGGTCCCTGTCTCCTATAGGCACTCTCCTATACCCCATGGTCTGTCTCCTATAGACACGCTCCTATACCCCATGGTCTCTGTCTCCTATAGGCACTCTCCTATACCCCGTGGTCCCTGTCTCCTATAGACACGCTAATATACCCCATGGTCTCTGTCTCCTATAGGCACTCTCCTATACCCCATGGTCTGTCTCCTATAGGCACTCTCCTATACCCCGTGGTCCCTGTCTCCTATAGGCACTCTCCTATACCCCATGGTCCCTGTCTCCTATAGGCACGCTCCTATACCCTGTGGTCCCTGTCTCCTATAGACACTATCCTATACCCCGTGGTCCCTGTCTCCTATAGGCACTCTCCTATACCCCGTGGTCCCTGTCTCCTATAGGCACTCTCCTATACCCCATGGTCTCTGTCTCCTATAGGCACTCTCCTATACCCTGTGGTCCATGTCTCCTATAGGCACTCTCCTATACCCTGTGGTCCCTGTCTCCTATAGGCACTCTCCTATACCCCGTTGGTCTCTGTCTCCTATAGGCACTCTCCTATACCCCATGGTCTCTGTCTCCTATAGGCACTCTCCTATACCCCATGGTCTCTGTCTCCTATAGGCACTCTCCTATACCCCGTGGTGCCTGTCTCCTATAGGCACTCTCCTATACCCCGTGGTCCCTGTCTCCTATAGGCACTCTCCTATACCCCATGGTCTCTGTCTCCTATAGGCACTGTCCTATACCCCATGGTCTCTGTCTCCTATAGGCACTGTCCTATACCCCGTGGTGCCTGTCTCCTATAGGCACTCTCCTATACCCCATGGTCTCTGTCTCCTATAGGCACTCTCCTATACCCTGTGGTCCCTGTCTCCTATGGACACTCTCCTATACCCCGTGGTCTCTGTCTCCTATAGGCACTCTCCTATACCCCATGGTCTCTGTCTCCTATAGGCACTCTCCTATACCCCATGGTCTCTGTCTCCTATAGGCACTCTCCTATACCCCATGGTCTCTGTCTCCTATAGGCACTCTCCTATACCCCATGGTCTCTGTCTCCTATAGGCACTCTCCTATACCCCATGGTCTCTGTCTCCTATAGGCACTCTCCTATACCCCATGGTCTCTGTCTCCTATAGGCACTCTCCTATACCCCATGGTCTCTGTCTCCTATAGGCACTCTCCTATACCCCGTGGTCCCTGTCTCCTATAGGCACTCTCCTATACCCCATGGTCTCTGTCTCCTATAGGCACTGTCCTATACCCCATGGTCTCTGTCTCCTATAGGCACTGTCCTATACCCCGTGGTGCCTGTCTCCTATAGGCACTCTCCTATACCCCATGGTCTCTGTCTCCTATAGGCACTCTCCTATACCCTGTGGTCCCTGTCTCCTATAGGCACTCTCCTATACCCTGTGGTCCCTGTCTCCTATGGACACTCTCCTATACCCCGTGGTCTCTGTCTCCTATAGGCACTCTCCTATACCCCATGGTCTCTGTCTCCTATAGGCACTCTCCTATACCCCATGGTCTCTGTCTCCTATAGGCACTCTCCTATACCCCATGGTCTCTGTCTCCTATAGGCACTCTCCTATACCCCGTGGTCTCTGTCTCCTATAGGCACTCTCCTATACCCCGTGGTCCCTGTCTCCTATAGGCACTCTCCTATACCCCGTGGTCTCTGTCTCCTATAGGCACTCTCCTATACCCTATGGTCCCTGTCTCCTATAGGCACTCTCCTATACCCTGTGGTCCCTGTCTCCTATAGGCACTCTCCTATACCCTATGGTCCCTGTCTCCTATGGACACTCTCCTATACCCCATGGTCTCTGTCTCCTATAGGCACGCTCCTATAGCCCGTGGTCCCTGTCTTCTATAGGCACTCTCCTATACCCCGTGGTCTCTGTCTCCTATAGGCACTCTCCTATACCCCGTGGTCCCTGTCTCCTATAGGCACTCTCCTATACCCCATGGTCTGTCTCCTATAGACACGCTCCTATACCCCATGGTCTCTGTCTCCTATAGGCACTCTCCTATACCCCGTGGTCCCTGTCTCCTATAGACACGCTAATATACCCCATGGTCTCTGTCTCCTATAGGCACTCTCCTATACCCCATGGTCTGTCTCCTATAGGCACTCTCCTATACCCCGTGGTCCCTGTCTCCTATAGGCACTCTCCTATACCCCATGGTCCCTGTCTCCTATAGGCACGCTCCTATACCCTGTGGTCCCTGTCTCCTATAGACACTATCCTATACCCCGTGGTCCCTGTCTCCTATAGGCACTCTCCTATACCCCGTGGTCCCTGTCTCCTATAGGCACTCTCCTATACCCCATGGTCTCTGTCTCCTATAGGCACTCTCCTATACCCTGTGGTCCATGTCTCCTATAGGCACTCTCCTATACCCTGTGGTCCCTGTCTCCTATAGGCACTCTCCTATACCCCGTTGGTCTCTGTCTCCTATAGGCACTCTCCTATACCCCATGGTCTCTGTCTCCTATAGGCACGCTCCTATACCCCGTGGTCTCTGTCTCCTATAGGCACTCTCCTATACCCCATGGTCTCTGTCTCCTATAGGCACTCTCCTATACCCCGTGGTGCCTGTCTCCTATAGGCACTCTCCTATACCCCGTGGTCCCTGTCTCCTATAGGCACTCTCCTATACCCCATGGTCTCTGTCTCCTATAGGCACTGTCCTATACCCCATGGTCTCTGTCTCCTATAGGCACTGTCCTATACCCCGTGGTGCCTGTCTCCTATAGGCACTCTCCTATACCCCATGGTCTCTGTCTCCTATAGGCACTCTCCTATACCCTGTGGTCCCTGTCTCCTATGGACACTCTCCTATACCCCGTGGTCTCTGTCTCCTATAGGCACTCTCCTATACCCCATGGTCTCTGTCTCCTATAGGCACTCTCCTATACCCCATGGTCTCTGTCTCCTATAGGCACTCTCCTATACCCCATGGTCTCTGTCTCCTATAGGCACTCTCCTATACCCCGTGGTCCCTGTCTCCTATAGGCACTCTCCTATACCCTGTGATCCCTGGATCCCCCAACGGATTAAAAGAAAAGGATTTATCAGTAAATAAAAAAATCCCATTTTTTCTACACAAACTTTAAAGCTCCTTAAAATAGCTTTTAACCCTATGAATGCGAAAGTGACAAAGCAATACACTGGAGATCTCTGTAGCATTCGAGGGGTTAAAAACCTCATTTACACAAATTAGTTATAGGAATGTTTGTCCCCTCTGGTACAGATGGTTTTGCTCTGGAATTGCACCTCTTTCCTTTGGTGCATTTGTCTTTATTACCCCCTCTTATTACCCCTCTCTCCATTCTCTTCTCAGGGCAGATCCACATCTGCTGTAGAACTACAACACCCATTAACCCGCAGCCGCTGCACAACAAACCTAAATCATCATATCTGCAATCGGCCAGCAGAGGATCATCGGACTCATAGTTCAAGAAGAGGGGGAGGGAATTCAAGTATTTCCGTCAGTCCGTCCATCCGCTCAAGGGTCAGCCAGCCAGTCAGTCCGTCCGTCCGTCTGCTCGCGGGTCAGTCAGAGTCAGTCTGCCCGCTCACGGATCAGTCAGAGTCAGTCCGCCCGCTCACGGGTCAGTCAGAGTCAGTCCGCCCGCTCACGGGTCAGTCAGAGTCAGTCCGCCCGCTCACAGGTCAGTCAGTCAGACTCCGTCCGCCTGCTCACGGGTCAGTCAGACTCCGTCTGCCCGCTCACGGGTCAGTCAGTCAGAGTCAGTCCGCCCGCTCACGGGTCAGTCAGTCAGAGTCAGTCCGCCCGCTCACAGGTCAGTCAGAGTCAGTAGTCCGCCCGCTCACGGGTCAGTCAGAGTCAGTTCGTCCGCTCACGGGTCAGTCAGAGTCAGTTCGTCCGCTCACGGGTCAGTCAGAGTCAGTAGTCTGCCCGCTCACGGGTCAGTCAGTCAGTCCGCCTGCTCACGGGTCAGTCAGTCAGTCCGCCTGCTCACGGGTCAGTCAGAGTCAGTCCGCCTGCTCACGGGTCAGTCAGAGTCAGTCCGCCCGCTCACGGGTCAGTCAGAGTCAGTAGTCTGCCCGCTCACGGGTCAGTCAGTCAGTCCGCCTGCTCACGGGTCAGTCAGTCAGTCCGCCTGCTCACGGGTCAGTCAGAGTCAGTCCGCCTGCTCACGGGTCAGTCAGAGTCAGTCCGCCTGCTCACGGGTCAGTCAGTCAGTCCGCCCGCTCACGGGTCAGTCAGAGTCACTTGGATGGTCTATGCATCAGACAGTGCCAGTTAGTCCACAGGTCAGTTAAATCGGTCTAAGGGTCAACCAGTCAAGCTACAGGCCCAAGGCCTCCTTACTTCATTGGACAGTGTCCGGAACATCTGGCCAAAGGCGCATTCACAGAAAAAAGTCATTGCATCCCATTGTACGAATTGAGGGGACAGGAGGCTGCAATGCTCCTCACCACTCTGGCCTAGAAGAGGGAAAAGAGAATTAAACACCAAATGACACATTCCCCATCGCTCCCTGTGACACACCCCTCTGCATCGCTCCCTGTGACACACCCCTCTGCATCGCTCCCTGTGACACACCCCTCCCCTCCGCATTGCTCCCTGTGACACACCCCTCTGCATCGCTCCCTGTGACACACCCTCCTCTCTGCATCGCTCCCTGTGACACACCCCTCTCCTCCGCATTGATTCCTGTGACACACCCCTCTCCTCCGCATTGATTCCTGTGACACACCCCTCTCCTCCGCATTGATTCCTGTGACACACCCCTCCCCATCACTCCCTGTGACACACCCCTCCTCTCCCCATCACTCCCTGTGACACACCCCTCCCCTCCGCATCGCTCCCTGTGACACACCCCTCTGCATCGCTCCCTGTGACACACCCTCCTCTCTGCATCGCTCCCTGTGACACACCTTCCCCTCTGCATCGCTCCCTGTGACACACCTTCCCCTCTGCATCGCTCCCTGTGACACACCTTCCCCTCTGCATCGCTCTCTGTGACACACCTTCCCCTCTGCATCGCTCCCTGTGACACACCCTCCCCTCCCCATAGCTCCCTGTGACACTCCCCTCCTCTCCGCATCACTCCCTGTGACACACCCTTCCCCATCTCTCCCTGTGACACACCCTTCCCCATCTCTCCCTGAGACACTCCCCTCTGCTCCGCATCGCTCCCTGTGACACTCCCCTCTCCTCCGCATTGCTCCCTGTGACACACCCCTCTCCTCCGCATTGCTCCCTGTGACACACCCCTCCCCATCGCTCCCTGTGACACACCCCTCCCCATCACTCCCTGTGACACACCCCTCCCCATCACTCCCTGTGACACACCCCTCCCCATCACTCCCTGTGACACACCCCTCCGCATCACTCCCTGTGACACACCCCTCTACTCCGCATCGCTCCCTGTGACACACCCCTCTACTCCGCATCGCTCCCTGTGACACACCCCTCTCCTCCGCATCGCTCCCTGTGACACACCCCTCTCCTCCGCATCGCTCCCTGTGACACACCCCTCTCCTCCACATTGATTCCTGTGACACACCCCTCCCCATCACTCCCTGTGACACACCCCTCCTCTCCCCATCACTCCCTGTGACACACCCCTCTCCTCCGCATTGATTCCTGTGACACACCCCTCTCCTCCGCATCGCTCCCTGTGACACACCCCTCTCCTCCCCATCACTCCCTGTGACACACCCCTCTCCTCCGCATTGCTCCCTGTGACACACCCCTCTCCTCCGCATTGATTCCTGTGACACACCCCTCTCCTCCGCATTGATTCCTGTGACACACCCCTCTCCTCCGCATTGATTCCTGTGACACACCCCTCTCCTCCGCATTGATTCCTGTGACACACCCCTCTCCTCCGCATTGCTCCCTGTGACACACCCCTCTCCTCCGCATTGATTCCTGTGACACACCCCTCTCCTCCGCATTGATTCCTGTGACACACCCCTCTCCTCCTCATTGATTCCTGTGACACACCCCTCTCCTCCGCATTGATTCCTGTGACACACCCCTCTCCTCCCCATCACTCCCTGTGACACACCCCTCTCCTCCGCATTAACTACTGTGACACACCCCTCTCCTCCGCATTGCTCCCTGTAACACACCCCTCTCCTCCGCATTGATTCCTGTGACACACCCCTCTCCTCCGCATTGATTCCTGTGACACACCCCTCTCCTCCGCATTGATTCCTGTGACACACCCCTCTCCTCCGCATTGATTCCTGTGACACACCCCTCTCCTCCGCATTGCTCCCTGTGACACACCCCTCTCCTCCGCATTGATTCCTGTGACACACCCCTCTCCTCCGCATTGATTCCTGTGACACACCCCTCTCCTCCGCATTGATTCCTGTGACACACCCCTCTCCTCCCCATCACTCCCTGTGACACACCCCTCTCCTCCGCATTGACTACTGTGACACACCCCTCTCCTCCGCATTGCTCCCTGTAACACACCCCTCTCCTCCGCATTGATTCCTGTGACACACCCCTCTCCTTCGCATTGATTCCTGTGACACACCCCTCTCCTCCGCATTGCTCCCTGTGACACACCCCTCTCCTCCGCATCGCTCCCTGTGACACACCCCTCTCCTCCGCATTGCTCCCTGTGACACACCCCTCTCCTCCGCATCGCTCCCTGTGACACACCCCTCTCCTCCGCATCGCTCCCTGTGACACACCCCTCCTCTCCGCATCGCTCCCTGTGACACACCCTCCCCTCTGCATCGCTCCCTGTGACACTCCCCTCTCCTCCGCATCGCTCCCTGTGACACACCCCTCTCCTCCGCATCGCTCCCTGTGACACACCCCTCTCCTCCGCATCGCTCCCTGTGACACACCCCTCTCCTCCGCATCGCTCCCTGTGACACACCCCTCTCCTCTGCATTGCTCCCTGTGACACACCCCTCTCCTCCGCATTGATTCCTGTGACACACCCCTCTCCTCCGCATCGCTCCCTGTGACACACCCCTCTCCTCCTCATCGCTCCCTGTGACACACCCCTCTCCTCCGCATCGCTCCCTGTGACACACCCCTCTCCTCCGCATCGCTCCCTGTGACACACCCCTCTCCTCCACATCGCTCCCTGTGACACACCCCTCTCCTCCGCATTGATTCCTGTGACACACCCCTCTCCTCCGCATTGATTCCTGTGACACACCCCTCTCCTCCGCATTGATTCCTGTGACACACCCCTCTCCTCCCCATCACTCCCTGTGACACACCCCTCTCCTCCGCATTGACTACTGTGACACACCCCTCTCCTCCGCATTGCTCCCTGTAACACACCCCTCTCCTCCGCATTGATTCCTGTGACACACCCCTCTCCTTCGCATTGATTCCTGTGACACACCCCTCTCCTCCGCATTGCTCCCTGTGACACACCCCTCTCCTCCGCATCGCTCCCTGTGACACACCCCTCTCCTCCGCATTGCTCCCTGTGACACACCCCTCTCCTCCGCATCGCTCCCTGTGACACACCCCTCTCCTCCGCATCGCTCCCTGTGACACACCCCTCCTCTCCGCATCGCTCCCTGTGACACACCCTCCCCTCTGCATCGCTCCCTGTGACACACCCCTCTCCTCCGCATCGCTCCCTGTGACACACCCCTCTCCTCCGCATCGCTCCCTGTGACACACCCCTCTCCTCCGCATCGCTCCCTGTGACACACCCCTCTCCTCCGCATCGCTCCCTGTGACACACCCCTCTCCTCTGCATTGCTCCCTGTGACACACCCCTCTCCTCCGCATTGATTCCTGTGACACACCCCTCTCCTCCGCATCGCTCCCTGTGACACACCCCTCTCCTCCTCATCGCTCCCTGTGACACACCCCTCTCCTCCGCATCGCTCCCTGTGACACACCCCTCTCCTCCGCATCGCTCCCTGTGACACACCCCTCTCCTCCACATCGCTCCCTGTGACACACCCCTCTCCTCCGCATCGCTCCCTGTGACACACCCCTCTCCTCCTCATCGCTCCCTGTGACACACCCCTCTCCTCCGCATCGCTCCCTGTGACACACCCCTCTCCTCCGCATCGCTCCCTGTGACACACCCCTCTCCTCCACATCGCTCCCTGTGACACACCCCTCTCCTCCCCATCGCTCCCTGTGACACACCCCTCTCCTCCACATCGCTCCCTGTGACACTCCCCTCTCCTCCACATCGCTCCCTGTGACACACCCCTCTCCTCCCCATCGCTCCCTGTGACACACCCCTCTCCTCCCCATCGCTCCCTGTGACACACCCCTCTCCTCCACATCGCTCCCTGTGACACTCCCCTCTCCTCCGCATCGCTCCCTGTGACACACCCCTCTCCTCCCCATCGCTCCCTGTGGCACACCCCTCTCCTCCACATCGCTCCCTGTGACACTCCCCTCTCCTCCACATCGCTCCCTGTGACACACCCCTCTCCTCCCCATCGCTCCCTGTGACACACCCCTCTCCTCCACATCGCTCCCTGTGACACACCCCTCTCCTCCACATCGCTCCCTGTGACACACCCCTCTCCTCCGCATTGCTCCCTGTGACACACCCCTCTCCTCCGCATTGCTCCCTGTGACACACCCCTCTCCTCCCCATCGCTCCCTGTGACACACCCCTCTCCTCCACATCGCTCCCTGTGACACACCCCTCTCCTCCACATCGCTCCCTGTGACACACCCCTCTCCTCCACATCGCTCCCTGTGACACACCCCTCTCCTCCACATCGCTCCCTGTGACACACCCCTCTCCTCCACATCGCTCCCTGTGACACACCCCTCTCCTCCACATCGCTCCCTGTGACACACCCCTCTCCTCCCCATCGCTCCCTGTGACACACCCCTCTCCTCCACATCGCTCCCTGTGACACTCCCCTCTCCTCCACATCGCTCCCTGTGACACACCCCTCTCCTCCCCATCGCTCCCTGTGACACACCCCTCTCCTCCCCATCGCTCCCTGTGACACACCCCTCTCCTCCACATCGCTCCCTGTGACACTCCCCTCTCCTCCGCATCGCTCCCTGTGACACACCCCTCTCCTCCCCATCGCTCCCTGTGGCACACCCCTCTCCTCCACATCGCTCCCTGTGACACTCCCCTCTCCTCCACATCGCTCCCTGTGACACACCCCTCTCCTCCCCATCGCTCCCTGTGACACACCCCTCTCCTCCACATCGCTCCCTGTGACACACCCCTCTCCTCCACATCGCTCCCTGTGACACACCCCTCTCCTCCGCATCGCTCCCTGTGACACACCCCTCTCCTCCGCATCGCTCCCTGTGACACACCCCTCTCCTCCGCATTGCTCCCTGTGACACACCCCTCTCCTCCGCATTGCTCCCTGTGACACACCCCTCTCCTCCCCATCGCTCCCTGTGACACACCCCTCTCCTCCACATCGCTCCCTGTGACACACCCCTCTCCTCCACATCGCTCCCTGTGACACACCCCTCTCCTCCACATCGCTCCCTGTGACACACCCCTCTCCTCCACATCGCTCCCTGTGACACACCCCTCTCCTCCACATCGCTCCCTGTGACACACCCCTCTCCTCCACATCGCTCCCTGTGACACACCCCTCTCCTCCACATCGCTCCCTGTGACACACCCCTCTCCTCCGCATTGCTCCCTGTGACACACCCCTCTCCTCTGCATTGCTCCCTGTGACACACCCCTCTCCTCCCCATCGCTCCCTGTGACACACCCCTCTCCTCCCCATCGCTCCCTGTGACACACCCCTCTCCTCCACATCGCTCCCTGTGACACACCCCTCTCCTCCACATCGCTCCCTGTGACACACCCCTCTCCTCCACATCGCTCCCTGTGACACACCCCTCTCCTCCACATCGCTCCCTGTGACACACCCCTCTCCTCCGCATTGCTCCCTGTGACACACCCCTCTCCTCTGCATTGCTCCCTGTGACACACCCCTCTCCTCCCCATCGCTCCCTGTGACACACCCCTCTCCTCCCCATCGCTCCCTGTGACACACCCCTCTCCTCCACATCGCTCCCTGTGACACACCCCTCTCCTCCACATCGCTCCCTGTGACACACCCCTCTCCTCCACATCGCTCCCTGTGACACACCCCTCTCCTCCACATCGCTCCCTGTGACACACCCCTCTCCTCCACATCGCTCCCTGTGACACACCCCTCTCCTCCACATCGCTCCCTGTGACACACCCCTCTCCTCCACATCGCTCCCTGTGACACACCCCTCTCCTCCCCATCGCTCCCTGTGACATACACGGGGACGCTCCTCTGTTTGTTTTCATGTCACAGTCTGGGCTTCATTTGCAGGTCTGTTCCCAAGTCAATGGGAATGTCTATCCCATCCGTACCGTTCCACTGGTGTTCTCCAGTCCTTCCCCACAGGACAGGAATCAAGGGCAGCGCAGGTGAGAAGTTATACAAATGTAAGAACCTACCGTCTTTTGTTCCAGCGCCCTGGGAAGAAGTCAGCTGGTAGCGCAGCCAGTCTCGGCCCATAGAGAACCCAGTATGAGGGTCCAAGCGGCAGGCAAGCCTCACCACATCACCCGACGTGGCCCTAAATGCTGGGAATAAAAGGTAAGAGGTCAAACTCATCCCACGTATCAAAGGTACCACATCATGGAACTGGGATCAGATAAAGGGCCATAGTCTTCTGGATATAGTGGTGCAACTATGAAGCAAATTAACCTTACCACAGGGAGCAATGATCCCCCTTTACTTTATACACGGGGCCGCAAACGTGACTGTAAAAACAGCCAACAACAATGCACTTCTGTACGAAACTAAGATTATTCCTAATCTGACGTACATCAAATCCCCCCCTAAGGAGAAGAGGGATGTTTCCATAAGGTCCTTTACTACCACCACCTAACAATCACCCCACACTTTTCATAAAGGAGTAGTAACAGTATCACGGAAAACACTTGTTATCGTGCTGGAGACTTAAACAAGGAAATGCCACGGTTGGGAGAGTTGCCATTCAGACATTATTACAGCACGTTTGTTTGGTCTAGAAAACCTTTTTATAGTGTTTCCTATGCTACAGCAGAGTCAGTGACAAAGGCTCAGCATTTAAAGTGACAGGAACTGCAGAACCACAGTCACCAACAATTTAACACACTGAGCTATAATGAAGTCTGAGTGTCATTCAATATTAGATATGCTACTGACACTCAAAGGGTTAAAAATCCATCTCCTAGCAGTGAACATCAATGTTTTAGTAAGCAGCAAAACAACAACTTTTTTTAATGGAAAAAGTTTACTACTTTAACTGGTTATAATGTCATGGAGGCAGACAATACCAATTCATTGTAAAGAAACAATCCACGCAACTGATTCATAATGGCAATGAGGATTTCAGCCCTGATTAAAGTAAAGTGCGGTGACAATTAGGAGGTGGTATTACCGTTCCTCTAACCTTGGCCCAATCCTCATTTCACATTGGGGCTGAATATATATATATTTATATTAAGAAGACTTCTGTGTGCCTGGCAAACACACCCAGGGGCTGGCGTTAAGGAGGAGTTACTGCTCCCATTGGGTGAATCAATGGGGGCATAATTTTCACATGCGGGGAGTTGGCCCGCCCCCACTATCCAGCCCGCCCACCACTATAAAACTGGAAAAAAAAAAAAAAAACCGAAATGGCTGCAACTCTCTCCTACACCACAGACGCACACACAAAAGCCCCACGCGCACACACACACACACACAAGGTCCACGCGCACACACACACACACAAGGTCCACGCGCGCGCGCACACACACACACACAAGGTCCACACACACACACAAGGTCCACACACACACACAAGGTCCACACACACACACACACACACAAAGGTCCACACACACGGTCCACACACACACACAAGGTCCACACACACACACAAGGTCCACACACACAAGGTCCACACACACACACACAAGGTCCACACACACACACACACAAAGGTCCACACACACACACACACACACACACACACACACACACACAAGGTCCACACACACACACAAGGTCCACACACACAAGGTCCACACACACACACACACACACACACACACACACACACACACACACAAGGTCCACACACACACACACAAGGTCCACACACACACACACAAGGTCCACACACACACGGTCCACACACAAGGTCCACACACAAGGTCCACACACACAAGCCCCAGAAACAGACACAAGGCCCACACATACACTATGTAACTTTGCACTCACTTTATTTTGCACCACACACACACCTTTGCACTCACTCACTGCTGGCCTGCCTCTCTTTCCCCTTCTCTTCCTGCTCCGGTACACAGACTCAGGGACAGTGGTGAAGCGACCCTTTATTTATTGCCCGTTTGTCTGGTGAAGGCTGCTGAATCCCTTTATCTGCATTTGACCAGCTGTCCTGGGACAACCCCTGCCTGGCTCTGCTGAAGATGGAGGAAGTACAAGCTGGATTACCCTTACCTACATAGCACAGCTGCTTCTGTTTCCATAACCCGCTGCACAGAGGCAGGGGGCAGCCGCACGGTGGTATAAAGGTACAGATTTCAGCGATGCCACCCTCCTGTTTGAGAGATGAGCTACTACAGAATATGTCCATTTAACTCCCTTGGGTTGTGCAGGAGATACCTTCATCACATCATAGTGCTTTCTCCCATTGCGATTACTGCTTTTGCTCCACTACATATTCACAAGCCGATTCTCTCTCCCCCTCCGCTCCTTCAGTCCCGGTTGTAATATGTAGTGGAGCAAAAGTAGTAATTGCAGCGGGAGAAACAACTGTGATGAAGATATTTCCAGCGCGATCCAAGAGAGTTAAAAGGACTTATTCTGTAATAGCTCATCGCTCAAACTGGGAGGTGGCATCGCGCTGCAACTATTCATAGCTGCACATAAATATATAAAAAAAGATTATATATATATATACTGCTAGCGATAGAGAGTCCAGTAAGAATAAAAATAAGAGAGCTGTCATACACAAGTCCCTAAACAACAGTCAATAAGGGATTCTTCTCTCTGACCCCCAGTCCTGTGGAAATAGAACGGGAGACTTATAATCCTCACGCTGATCGGCATTCCCTCTGCCACTTTACCAACTGGAAGTGCACCCGGGACTTACATCTATAAGAGGTCCGTTTAATAAAGTCAAAGCCGACATGTAGCACAGGAGACACAGACGTGCCCGCTTATCTACACGGGGCATTACATTACGGACGGGACAGGACTTAAACGGAGTGTTACGGAAGTCTGCCTGCTATACTATATACCATCTATAGCCTTTCATCCATAGGATACTGAGGAGGTCAATTATCCTTGCACTGTAGATTGAGGAACCTTTATATAGAGCATTCTTTATATTCACATTAAGGACTTGTGTGTGACACCTCTTATTTTTATTTTTAGTGGACTCTTTATTGCTAGCAATATCATATATATATATATGTGTGTCAAGGATGCCCTCACGATACACAATTCTAAAACCTGGGTGCCGGATAGTTAAACGTGTACTGTTTGAGGAATCAGCACTCTCAGGAAACTTTTTTCAAGATGTAACAAAGTTTAACTGAACTGATCAACGTTTCGATCCCAGTAGGAGAAAGATCCCTACTGGGATCGAAACGTTGATCAGTTCAATTAAACTTTGTTACATCTTGAAAAAAAGCTTCCTGAGAGTGCCGATTCCTCAAAACAGTATTATTATTAATATATATATATATATATATATATATATATATATATATATATATATATATATATTAGGAGTAATGGTAGACAATAGACTTAGCAGTAGCATGCAGTGCCAACTGGCAGCTGCAAAGGCCAATAAGATATCACCATGTATTAAAAGGGGTATTGACTCAAGGGAGGAAGATATAATTATGCCTCTTTACAGGTCCATGGTAAGACCCCACCTAGAATATGCTGTTCAATTCTGGGTGCCCTTTCTGAAAAAGGACATTATGGAACTAGAGAGAGTGCAGAGGAGGGCTACAAAACTAGTAAGGGGAATGGAAAGTTTTAGTTATGAAGAAAGGCTAGAAAAGTTAAAACTTGTACAAACTAGAGAAACGGCATCTTAGAGGGGATATGATAACACTATATAAATATGTTCAGGGCCCATACAAAGGACTCTCCAAAGACCTGTTCATTAACAGAACAGTACACAGGACAAGGGGTCACCCGCTTAGACTTGAGGAAAGGAGATTTCATCTACAGCCAGGGCCGGTGCAAGGATTTTTATATACACAGGCGAAGGTGCATTTTGATGCCCCCCCCGACACAATCCACCTGCCCCCCCTGACCTTACCACAGTCCCCTGCCCCCGCCCACATATTCACCTCCACAATGCTCCCTTCATCTCCACATTGCACCTTCCACAATGCCCCCTTCATCTCAGCATTGCCCCTTCCACAATGCCCCTTCATCTCCACATTGCTCCTTCCTTTGTGCCCCTTCATCTCCACATTGCCCTTCCACAATGCCCCTTCATCTCCACATTGCTCCTTCCTTTGTGCCCCTTCATCTCCACATTGCCCTTCCATAATGCCCCTTCATCTCCACATTGCTCCTTCCTTTGTGCCCCTTCATCTCCACATTGCCCTTCCATAATGCCCCTTCATCTCCACATTGCTCCTTCCTTTATGCCCCTTCATCTCCACATTGCTCCTTCCTTTATGCCCCTTCAGCTCCACACTGCCCTTCCATAATGCCCCCTCAGCTCCACATTGCCCCTTCCTTTATGCCCCTTCAGCTCCACACTGCCCTTCCATAATGCCCCTTCATCTGCCCCTTCCATAATGCCCCCTCAGCTCCACATTGCTCCTTCCTTTATGCCCCTTCATTTCCACAATGCTCCCTACCTTGAGTCCCTGGTGGTCTAGCTCTAAGAGAGCTCTGTGCCTCCTTCGGCACAGAGCTCAGCCTCCCAGCGCTGTTCTCAGTAATGCAGAGCGCTGGGAGATGATGTCATCTCCCAGCGCTCTGTATTACTACAGAGCCTGGGTCGCTCTGCGTTGTGAGCGTCCCATAGACGCCGCGAGGGAGCGCTTGGTCGTGTAAACGAGCGCTCCCTCGTGGCAGATATAGTTAAAAAAAATAAAAAAAAATAAAAAATATTTCTCAGCTTCTCCCTTTCCGGCGCCCCTCCGATGCGGCGCCCTAAGGCAGCTGCCTGTGCTGCCTTAATGGTAGCGCCGGCCCTGTCTACAGCAGAGGAAGGGTTTCTTTACAGTAAGGACAAAGGTATGGAATTCACTTCCGGAGGAGGTGCTGATATTGAATACATTTAGATGCTTTTAAAAAAAGACCTAGATATTTTTTTAAAAGAGCAGAACATAGAGGGCTATGTACGTTAGTATTGGGATTAATATTTAGTTAGGGCTTGTTGATCCAAGGAGAAATCTGATTGCCATTTGGAATCAAGAAGTATTTTTTCCCTCCCATTCAGGGTAGAATTTTAAATTGCTGTATTGAGGGGGGTTTTTTTTGCCTTCTTTTGGATCACAATGGTAAACAGGAATAGGAAAAGGGTTGAACTTGATGGACGCAAGTGTTTTTTTTTAACCTAAATTACTATGTTACTATGTTATACACACACACACACACACACACACACACACACACACACACACATATATATGTATGTAATTTATATTTGCTATATTACTGTGTTTTAATAAATGTTCATATATATTTCTAGACTATACTTGCGCTCTCCTTATCTCTTCTCTACATTCAACAAAAGTACGCCCAAGGGTCATAACATGATGGGCAACACCGTCCTACATTGCTCCTCCACACACCAGGGGTGGCAGTAAGGAGGAGTTATTCATAGCTCCTCCATACTGCCAGTTCTCGAGATACAGAGGGGAGTGAATTTGACAAGAGTGGGCAAGGGACTCTGCAATGAGTTTCCTCTCCCTCAGCTAAATATCAGACTTTCCAGGTATGGGTAACAGTTCTGATAACACCACTTTCCTGACTACCACAAATTATTTGCATATAGTCTATGAGTAGGCATAATATTGAGCAAAGGCGCCTGTTAATCACACACATAAGGGATGGACATATTGCCAAAAACACATCACACACACGCCAGGAAAAACACTGCAAGACATCACATAACACAATGGGAAAGACACTACAAGAGATCACACGCAGGAGGGCAGACATTGCAAAACATCACACAAAGAGCAACAACACACTGCAAGAGAACACACACCGGAGAGAAGACACTGCAGGACATCACACACAGGAGGACAGACACTGCAGGACATCACACACAGGAGGGCAGACACTGCAGGACGTCACACACAGGAGGGCAGACACTGCAGGACGTCACACGCAGGAGGGCAGACACTGCAGGACGTCACACGCAGGAGGGCTGACACTGCAGGACGTCACACGCAGGAGGGCAGACACTGCAGGACATCACACGCAGGAGGGCACGCACTGCAGGACATCACACGCAGGAGGGCACGCACTGCAGGACATCACACGCAGGAGGGCACGCACTGCAGGACATCACACGCAGGAGGGCACGCACTGCAGGACATCACACGCAGGAGGGCACGCACTGTAGGACATCACACGCAGGAGGGCAGACACTGCAGGAGGGCACGCACTGCAGGACATCACACGCAGGAGGGCACGCACTGCAGGACATCACACGCAGGAGGACAGACACTGCAGAACATCACACACTGGAGGACAGACACTGCAGGACATCTCATGCACGAGGGCACGCACTGCAGGACATCACACGCAGGAGGGCACGCACTGCAGGACATCACACGCAGGAGGGCACGCACTGCAGGACATCACACGCAGGAGGACAGACACTGCAGAACATCACACACTGGAGGACAGACACTGCAGGACATCTCATGCACGAGGGCACACACTGCAGGACATCACACACAGGAGGGCACGTACTGCAGGACATCACACACAGGAGGGCACGCACTGCAGGACATCACACACAGGAGGGCACGCACTGCAGGACATCACACACAGGAGGGCACGCACTGCAGGACATCACACGCAGGAGGGCACAGTAGTGGGGAGAGAGTAAAGTGGAATGTTAGTATCTGACTGGCAGGGATTTATAGGCAGGAGGGAGAGCAGTGTGGAATCTGAGGATCTGTCTGGTAGTGAGTGAATGAGGGAGGGAGAGTGGTGCGTAAGGTTAGTATCTGCCTGGCAGGGAGTTGCAGGTGGGAAGCACAGAGAGAGCTGGGAGAGATATCAGCAACTGACATCCCCTAAGTGGAAAAATTGTGAGCAAATACTTTAAAAGGGTTCTGGCTTTGCTTTGGGAAACAACTTGGGGAATCCTCATTAGAGAAAGATTTAGGAGACCTGATAGACAATAGACTTCACAGCAGTGTGCAGAGTCACTCAGCTGCTGCAAGAGCAAATAGAGTACTAGCCTGCATAAAAAGAGGTGTAGATGCACCGGATGCCTATCTAGCACAGACTGAGAATCATGACAGTTGGCTTCAATGCAGATAGGATGTTGATCCAGGGAAATATCTGACTGCTGCCATTTGGAGTCAGAAAATAATTTATTTACCCACTTGGGGCTAAATTGGAAATGGATTAAATTGTTTTTTGTTTTTTGCCTTCCTCAGGATAAACAGGAATGATTTAGCATGGGCTGGACTTGGTGGATGCATGTCTTTTTTCAGGCTCATCAGCTATGTCCCTATATTATCCCTGCGCTGATTCCCTGATAAAATGACAGTTCTAGGCAATATTTATATTACACGTACGCGGTAAGTAAAGTAGAACAGGAGGTTAGTGCTGTCACTTTAAAGTGTACTGATCACATAAGGTAAACCCCCCGCCCCCATCTTTCTATTAATGTCATTAACCTCTTAACGACCAGCCATATGGCCGGCAGTTAAGGACCACAGGGTTTTTTTTTTTTACGCGCACTGGATTCAGGGGTCCCCAAGCGGTGTGCAGGCGCACAGGAACCCCTAAATTCCATAAAGTGCCAGGACCGTCAGTAACACTTAAGTGCAGAACCACCGTAACGGTCCTGGCACCTCAGGGGTCCTGAAGGGCTTAAATGCAATAGCCCTCTAATGCCCCTTTCACATGGGCAACACCAGCACTTTACTGACATCACACAGAGGAAAACCAATGAAAGGCAACGTTCTGAGCCGTGGTGCGTTTCATATGGACAACTATATCGCCTCTCATGGGCACAGCGCTGTAACTTTACTGACATCACACAGAGGAAAACCAATGAAAGGCAACGTTCTGAGCCGTGGTGCGTTTCATATGGACAACTATATCGCCTCTCATGGGCACAGCGCTGTAACTTTACTGATATCACACAGAGGAAAACCATACAGATCAGTAAGGAACGTCTTTACAGAGGCCTATGGGAACACCAGCATGGTTGGAGATTTTGATTTTCATCGCAATCGCCAAAGAATGGAGACCCACAAAGGCGCTTGTCTTTATATATTTGTCCACTCTTACACTGGGCCAGGTTTTTAATGCCACCCATAGCAGTCTCAGAGACACTGAACAGGGAGATATCAAAATCCTGCACTTCAAAGTCTATCACAGGACCAGAGCGAAAACATCAAGAGCCATATTAATCAGTCTGGACAGGTGGAATTCTAAAGCAAACAAACTAAACTACAGTGAGAAAACAGTTCTGGTTATTTAAATGGGGTTTTAACCCTCAAATGATAGAGCTCTCCAGTGCACTTCTGCCTATCATTCAGTGTGTAAAAGTCCACATATAACAACAATGGTAATTAGTTGAATATTCACATGAAAGTTCCATAGTGCACTTGGTTTGCTCTAGAACTGCCCCTCTCCAGATCGATGTATTTGGCCCTGAGAGTCCCGTTTCAGACCTCCATTCCGCTCCCTGCTGATCCTTATAATGCAGCCCATTCTACATCGGCTCCAAGAGGAGCACACCTGACAATCAGACAATGTTCAAATAAATCACAAGTGGCCCTGCTGGACATAGACCTCTCTTTACAGTAACTCACAGCTGAAGAAGGTATTGAAGTCCTCATCGTTGTCGAAGTCCACGCGGGAGTATAGACAGCTGGGGCTGTCGTTCTTCGAGGGGAAGCCCGCCTAGAGAACAGGATGAGATGTGCTTAGTCAGTAAGACAAGATGAAAACCACCAAGCCCCCCCACCCCATATTATATATACACACACACGTTATTTTATTTTATTTTATTTTTTATATATTATACACATATATATATATATACATATGCAAAATCGAAGCATGCCCCCCCCCAAGCATGTCTAAACTACCACCACTTCTTCCCCCCGGCTCCCAGCTTCTCCTCCAGGATTCTTGCAGCTTTTTGCCTTCTCTCAGCCAAGAGCACTCCGTTATGTCAGATCAAGTGAATATTACGGTGAAATTACCAGTGACAAAAGTATTTATCCATAATAGCCATCTCTTCTAGGGAAGAGGAGGGTGGTTCCTTTGTGTAGGTATTAATTAAAACAATTCTGGAGGTCTTGCATGTAACTGAAGACAGTCCACAAACTGACCCCTTGAAGTCTATATTTAACATTGTCCACCTCCTGTCTGGGATTTGCTCTTTCCTAAGAAATTTGCACACCTATACCATTTCTCCAAGGATAGGATGTAATTCTGGTCCTCACCCCCCAGCGGTGGAGCGAACAGTGTCACGTCTGTCCAGACTACCACCATTACTATGTGCTGCGTACTAAAGGATTCCATTAGAAGGTGCAGTCACTGCCGGCAGCAGTGCATTCCGGTACCAAAGGAGCAAAAATCCAAGGGCTTATATTTCAATCTTTTGTTCACCCAAAAAAAGATGGATGTTTTCAACCAGTCTTGGACTTAAAGGCTCTGAACAAGTATCCTGGGGTACCCAAGTTCAAGGTGGAGCCATACCTGCCATGACACCAACAGAGTTCAATGCATTAATGGACATAAAGGACGCTTATTTACGTATTCTCAGAGCATTACTGGTTCCCTAACTTCACCTTCTAGAAATGCCATTATCAACCTGCGGCCCTATCAGCCTAGAAACAGCCCCAAGATTCTTCACAAAAGTGGTGCCTCTTGTGCCCTTCCTGAAGTCTATGGGAGTGAATCGGACACATCATCTGGACTACCTACTGTTCTCCAGGCTGATCTGACACACTACTACAGGAGCATTTACAGCTCACCCTTAAGATTCTACAACACAGCTGGATCTGCAATATACAAAACTTGCATTTGATACCCAGTCAGCGGGTTTTGGGTCTTGTCTGACACGGAGAGTCAGAGGGTCATCCTTCCTTCAGACAAGAAGGTGTCTTTACAGAACAAAGTTCTCAGATTATGGTGCAGATGAGGCAATCAGTTAGGGAACTAGATGAAAACGAGAACAAAAAAGGGTGTCTGCGTATCAAACCCTGAGTTTTACAAACCTGTAACCTATGACTTGCTACAAATAAAATAGTGGAGTTTAGCGTCATATTTTTGGCCAGGGATATGGAAAGCTTGTCTGCCCCGTCAAGGCACCCCAGCTTAAGGTAAGTCCCTATTTGCCTCTAAAATTGAGGGTTTGATGCACAGACAACCCCTTTTTGTTCACTTACTATAGTAGCCAAAATGATTGTTCTTGCTGCCCTCCTGACTATACACATACATAACTAACTGAACACTACTAATAAAAGATATTTTGAGGTCTCCAGGAACCTGAAAGTTTCTTATTTTTTGCAGGAACTGTATGACATTGGTGAGGACCGTTGTCTCCATGACAGAGACAGTACCATTTGCACAGTTTCATCTGAGACCACTGAATCTGCTTCAACGTTGGAATAATGATCCTTAATCTTCACCACTAGGTGATCCTGTCCACAAGTAACTTAATGGGGTGGTGACTAAGGAAACAGGCCCTAACCGCAGGTGGTAACAACCATCAGTCTTTTCGGTTAGGGAGCAGAGTGCACTTCTCACTCGATTTAGGTCCGGTGTACCAAGGGCAAAGTTTCCCTTCCCATCAACATTCTGCTAAGAGCCAACGTTAACACATTACCTGAATGATGCCCTGGAAAGGACTTCCATTTCAGATTCAATCTGACAAAGTCACTTACATCAATCATCAAGGAGGCACCAAGAGCAAGGCCGCTTGGGCAAAGGCACTGCTCAAAACATTTCAAGCTCTCTCAGCAAAATACATCCTAGAAAGAGTCAACTGGGAAGTGGACTCTCAGCAGACAGACCACAATTTTAGGAGAATGGGAGCTGAAACACAGTTTGGTTAGTATGTCCGTAACTGCGATCCTACAATCCCTTTATTGGGTTTTGTTGTGTTCCTCTGCACTTTTTTCAGTTCAACATGATCTTCTTTATTGCCGAAAACTGTACTCCATATTACAGGTGAGGCATTACCATGGACTTATATAGAGGTAGAATTATATTCCCATCCTGTGCATCTACACCTCTTTTTAAGTAGGCTAGTACTCTGCACACTGCTGTGAAGACTATTGTCTATCACTTCGCCTAAATCTCTCTCTAATGAGGATTCCCCAAGTTGTTTCCCATTTAGTGTATATATAAGCCAAAATATGATGTGAGAGTCTCTGAGCACAAACAAAAGCACAATGGCCTGTTCTCTGTGGAGTTAGCTGGGTTTTCTGTCCAGAGGTGATTTGCCCATCATTTTGGTACTGGACCACCCTTATGGGCGGGATTAGTCTAATATGCATGTGGTAATTTCTCCTCTGTAAAGGCATTAGAGAGCTAAAATGTGATGCTCTTGAGCGGTGACTAGTGGAGAACAGGGCATTGTTCTTTTGTTCGTGCTCAGAGCCTCTCACATTTTTTGGTTTGTTTATACGAAACACTTAGGGTCTCTCCCTAAGTGTAAAGGATAATCCAGACGTGGACCCCTTGCTCTCAGTGCCTAGGGAAGCCAGCTGCACCTCACTGATGAGGCCCAAATAAGGCTGAAACGTACATCTGGGGTTAGCTGGTTTTTCTGTGCAGAGGGAACTTGCCCATCATTTTTATACTGGACCGCCCTTATGGGTGGGATTAGTCTAATATGTATGTAGAAATTTCTCCTCTGTAATGGCACTAGAGAGCTAAAATGTGATGCTCTTGAGTGGTAACTAGCCGGAGAACAGGCCATTGTAGTTTTGTTTGTGCTCAGAGCCTCTCACATCTTTTGGCTTGCTTCTATGAAACACTTAGGGTCTCTCCCTAAGTGTAAAGGGTAATCCAGACGTGGACCCCTTGCTCTCAGTGCCTAGGGAAGCCAGCTGCACCTCATTGTGAAGGCCCAAATAAGGCCGAAACGTACGTCTGGGGTTAGCTGTTTTTTCCGTGCGGAGGGGACTTGCCCATCATTTTGGTACTGGACCGCCCTTATGGGTGGGATTAGTCTAATATGTATGTGGAAATTTCTCCTCTGTAATAGCACTAGAGAGCTAAAATGTGATGCTCTTGAGCGATGACTAGCCTGAGAATAGGCCATTGTGCTTCTGTTCGTGCTCAGAGCCTCTCACATCATTTTTTGGCCCATTTAGAGAATATATATATAGCAAGTTTGTTTCTACAGCCCAAATACATAACTTTACATTTATCTACATTAAATCTCATCTGCCGCTTTTCAGCCCATTCACTCAGTTTATCTAAATCCTTCTGCAGGGAAAAAACATCCGGCTCTGTATGTATTTCCTTACAAAGCTTAGTGTCATCAGCAAAGATTGAGATGCTACTTTCAATTCCCACTTCTAGATCATTAATAAAGAAGAAGTCTTCCATACAGTTGTACTATGACCTGTTCCTGATTTTCAACCTAAAGTTGTTTCTCCTTTTCACATGCCCCTCCTTGTGTCCTAATCCATTCAGCAATAAGGAGGAAGAGCTTCGTACTCTGGATGTGGTCAGATGTCTTCAACACTATGACTGAACTACAGAACCCTTCAGACAAGTAGACACTTTGTTCCTCTTATGCTTCTAAAACCACATTTGTTAAGTGGCTTAAATGAACCATTAGACAATTACATTCTCAAGTCTGTTCCAAGTTAAATTAACAGGGTATTTTAATTTATCCCCTGTGGTGTAGTCTGTCTGCCCCAGAACCAATAAGAGCTTTTCCTGACGAGTAGAGCAAGTATCGTCCACCTACAGTGTCCTCTTCCTCATGCCACTGCTGGCAGATGCTTCGTACATAAGTTATCACACTGTCCTCTTCCTCATGCCACAGCTGGCAGATGCTTCACCCTTTAAAGGACCAGAGAAGTGTGCAATACATTGCTCTGCAATGCCCTGGTAAATCACTATGGTCGTTAGAGTGTTACTGGAATACTACACACCTCGGGAAAAAATGTCCCCTTTTTACTTACTACGGACAGAAAATCCTAATAGCACCTATGAATTTCACCTTTTCTGGATTTGTTCCAGAGTTAACACCTCCAAAGAGATCTGAATGATAACTGGTACTAGATCTCATGGACCCCAAACTACACCCATAATAATCTTATGCTGCTCATACACTACCCGATTCATCATGACAATAACTGTCAGGAACTGTCATGTCCGCCTCCACGGACATAAACCCAAAAGATGAATGGACATAAGCAGATATTGCCTGTCTGACAGCTAGTCATCACCCAAATGCATCACCTATCACCTCTCTAGTGAGGACACATTTCCATGTACGTAGACAGATCCCACCCAAATGCATCACATATTACCTCTCTGGTGAGGAGACATTTCTAGGTACAGACTGATCTCACCCAAAATCATCACCTATTACCTCACTAGTGAGGAGACATTTCCATGTACATAGACTGATACCACCCAAATGCACCTATTACCTCTCTAGTGAGGAGACATTTCCATGTACATAGACTGATCTCACCCAAAATCATCACCTATCACCTCTCTAGTGAGGAGACATTTCCATGTACATAGACTGATACCACCCAAATGCACCTATTACCTCTCTAGTGAGGAGACATTTCCATGTACATAGACTGATACCACCCAAATGCACCTATTACCTCTCTAGTGAGGAGACATTTCCATGTACAGACTTATACCACCCAAATGCATCACCTATTACCTCTCTAGTGAGGAGACATTTCCATGTACATAGACTGATACCAACCAAATGCATCACCTATTACCTCTCTAGTGAGGAGACATTTCCATGTACAGACTGATCCCACCCAAATGCACCTATTACCTCTCTAGTGAGGAGACATTTCCATGTACAGACTGATCTCACCCAAATGCACCTATTACCTCTCTAGTGAGGACACATTTCCATGTACATAGACTGATCCCACCCAAATGCACCTATTACCTCTCTAGTGAGGACACATTTCCATGTACATAGACTGATCCCACCCAAATGCACCTATTACCTCTCTAGTGAGGAGACATTTCCATGTACAGACTGATCCCACCCAAATGCACCTATTACCTCTCTAGTGAGGAGACATTTCCATGTACATAGACTGATCCAACCCAAATGCACCTATTACCTCTCTAGTGAGGACACATTTCCATGTACATAGACTGATCCCACCCAAATGCACCTATTACCTCTCTAGTGAGGAGACATTTCCATGTACATAGACTGATCCCACAAAAATGCACCTATTACCTCTCTAGTGAGGAGACATTTCCATGTACATAGACTGATCCCACCCAAATGCAACACATATTACCTCATTAGTGAGAAGACATTTCCATGTACATAGACTGATACCACCCAAATGCACCTATTACCTCTCTAGTGAGGAGACATTTCCATGTACATAGACTGATCCCAACCAAATGCACCTATTACCTCTCTAGTGATGAGACATTTCCATGTACATAGACTGATCCCACCCAAATGCACCTATTACCTCTCTAGTGAGGAGACATTTCCATGTACATAGACTGATCCCACCCAAATGCACCTATTACCTCATTAGTGAGAAGACATTTCCATGTACATAGACTGATACCACCCAAATGCACCTATTACCTCTCTAGTGAGGAGACATTTCCATGTACATAGACTGATCCCAACCAAATGCACCTATTACCTCTCTAGTGATGAGACATTTCCATGTACATAGACTGATCCCACCCAAATGCACCTATTACCTCTCTAGTGAGGAGACATTTCCATGTACATAGACTGATACCACCCAAATGCACCTATTACCTCTCTAGTGAGGAGACATTTCCATGTACATAGACTGATCCCACCCAAATGCATCACCTTCTACCTCTCTAGTGAGGAGACATTTCCATGTACATAGACTGATCCCACCCAAATGCACCTATTACCTCTCTAGTGAGGAGACATTTCCATGTACAGACTGATCCCACCCAAATGCACCTATTACCTCTCTAGTGAGGAGACATTTCCATGTACATAGACTGATCCCACCCAAATGCACCTATTACCTCTCTAGTGAGGAGACATTTCCATGTACATAGACTGATCCCACCCAAATGCACCTATTACCTCTCTAGTGAGGAGACATTTCCATGTACATAGACTGATCCCACCCAAAACCATCACCTATCACCTCTCTAGTGAGGAGACATTTCCATGTACATAGACTGATCCCACCCAAAATCACCTATTACCTCTCTAGTGAGGAGACATTTCCATGTACATAGACTGATCCCACCTAAATGCACCTATTACCTCTCTAGTAAGGAGACATTTCCATGTACATAGACTGATCCCACCCAAATGCAACACCTATTACCTCATTAGTGAGAAGACATTTCCATATACAGACTGATCCCACCCAAATGCACCTATTACCTCTCTAGTGAGGAGACATTTCCATGTACATAGACTGATCCCACCCAAATGCATCACCTATTACCTCTCTAGTGAGGAGACATTTCCATGTACATAGACTGATACCACCCAAATGCACCTATTACCTCTCTAGTGAGGAGACATTTCCATGTACATAGACTGATCCCACCCAAATGCACCTATTACCTCTCTAGTAAGGAGACATTTCCATGTACATAGACTGATACCACCCAAATGCACTTATTACCTCTCTAGTGAGGAGACATTTCCATGTACATAGACTGATCCCACCCAAATGCACCTATTACCTCTCTAGTGAGGAGACATTTCCATGTACATAGACTGGTACCACCCAAATGCACCTATTACCTCTCTAGTGAGGAGACAGACATTTCCATGTACATAGACTGATCCCACCCAAATGCACCTATTACCTCTCTAGTGAGGAGACATTTCCATGTACAGACTGATCCCACCCAAATGCACCTATTACCTCTCTAGTGAGGAGACATTTCCATGTACATAGACTGATCCCACCCAAATGCACCTATTACCTCTCTAGTGAGGAGACATTTCCATGTACATAGACTGATCCCACCCAAATGCACCTATCACCTCTCTAGTGAGGAGACATTTCCATGTACAGACTGATCCCACCCAAATGCACCTATTACCTCTCTAGTGAGGAGACATTTCCATGTACATAGACTGATCCCACCCAAATGCACCTATTACCTCTTTAGTGAGGAGACATTTCCATGTACAGACTGATCCCACCCAAATGCACCTATTACCTCTCTAGTGAGGAGACATTTCCATGTACATAGACTGATCCCACCCAAATGCACCTATCACCTCTCTAGTGAGGACACATTTCCATGTACAGACTGATCCCACCCAAATGCATCACCTATCACCTCTCTAGTGAGGAGACATTTCCATGTGCATAGACTGATCCCACCCAAATGCAATACCTATTACCTCTCTAGTGAGGAGACATTTCCATGTACATAGACTGATACCACCCAAATGCACCTATTACCTCTCTAGTGAGGAGACATTTCTATGTGCATAGACTGATACCACCCAAAAGCATCACCTATTACCTCTCTAGTGAGGAGACATTTCCATGTACATAGACTGATCCCACCCAAATGCACCTATTACCTCTCTAGTGAGGAGACATTTCCATGTACATAGACTGATCCCACCCAAATGCACCTATTACCTCTCTAGTGAGGAGACATTTCCATGTACATAGACTGATCCCACCCAAATGCACCTATTACCTCTCTAGTGAGGAGACATTTCTATGTGCATAGACTGATACCACCCAAAAGCATCACCTATTACCTCTCTAGTGAGGAGACATTTCCATGTACATAGACTGATACCACCCAAATGCATCACCTATTACCTCTCTAGTGAGGAGACATTTCCATGTACGTAGACAGATCCCACCCAAAATCATCACCTATTACCTCTCTAGTGAGGAGACATTTCCATGTACATAGACTGATACCACCCAAATGCATCACCTATTACCTCTCTAGTGAGGAGACATTTCCATGTACATAGACTGATCCCACCCAAAATCATCACCTATCCCCTCTCTAGTGAGGAGACATTTCCATGTACATAGACTGATCCCACCCAAATGCAACACCTATCACCTCTCTAGTGATGAGACATTTTCATGTACATAGACTGATCCCACCCAAATGCACCTATTACCTCTCTAGTGAGGAGACATTTCCATGTACATAGACTGATCCCACCCAAATGCACCTATTACCTCTCTAGTGAGGAGACATTTCCATGTACATAGACTGATCCCACCCAAATGCACCTATTACCTCTCTAGTGAGGAGACATTTCCATGTACATAGACTGATCCCACCCAAAATTATCACCTATGCCCTCTCTAGTGAGGAGACATTTCCATGTACATAGACTGATCCCACCCAAATGCATCACCTATCACCTCTCTAGTGAGGAGACATTTCCATGTACATAGACTGATCCCACCCAAATGCATCACCTATCACCTCTCTAGTGAGGAGACATTTCCATGTACATAGACTGATCCCACCCAAATGCACCTATTACCTCTCTAGTGAGGAGACATTTCCATGTACATAGACTGATACCACCCAAATGCACCTATTACCTCTCTAGTGAGGAGACATTTCCATGTACATAGACTGATACCACCCAAATGCACCTATTACCTCTCTAGTGAGGAGACATTTCCATGTACATAGACTGATCCCACCCAAATGCACCTATTACCTCTCTAGTGAGGAGACATTTCCATGTACATAGACTGATCCCACCCAAATGCACCTATTACCTCTCTAGTGAGGAGACAGACATTTCCATGTACATAGACTGATACCACCCAAATGCACCTATTACCTCTCTAGTGAGGAGACATTTCCATGTACATAGACTGATCCCACCCAAATGCACCTATTACCTCTCTAGTGAGGAGACATTTCCATGTACATAGACTGATCCCACCCAAATGCACCTATTACCTCTCTAGTGAGGAGACATTTCCATGTACATAGACTGATCCCACCCAAATGCACCTATTACCTCTCTAGTGAGGAGACATTTCCATGTACATAGACTGATCCCACCCAAATGCACCTATTACCTCTCTAGTGAGGAGACATTTCCATGTACATAGACTGATCCCACCCAAATGCACCTATTACCTCTCTAGTAAGGAGACATTTCCATGTACATAGACTGATCCCACCCAAAAGGCCAGTCACTTCTGAACTAAGAGGCAAGCCCCTCCTCCTGTACAGAAACGCCCTCTAACCCCAGACTTACGTTTCTGCCTTGTTTGGGATTCATCAGTGAGGTGCAGCTGGGTTCACTAGGCACTGAGCGCAAGAGGCCTATTACCCTTCCCCCTTAGGGAGACCCCTGCACGGACATGATATCCGGCTCTGATTAAAGAGGCCCTCTCAGACTAAGGCACATGAGCAAAAATAATGGGGGTCACTAGGATTTTCTGCCCACTGTACGTTAAGTGGCAGATTATTATTATGATTAGGAGAGGTCAGGTTTCCTTTAATAATAAAATAGACATATAAACTGTAATAAATGACACAAATCACCTTGAGGAAGAGAGAATGTCCTCATCTTACGTTGCAGAAAACCCCTACTGGACAGGTTATTCATCAGAAAAGCTTACCTTCACTATGTTGTTGGTAGAGATTTTTAGGAACTCAGGCACAGCAGCCAGGAGCTGTGGGTCTCGGGATATCACCTCATGTCTGAAAAGAGCGCCCCATGTCGCTAAGGTGCAAGATTTAAGGAACTGGAGGGGGAGCAAGAAGAAAAGTAAAGGTGAAAAGATCAATTCCTACCAGATATCACATCTAGAAATCCAATCCTACCAGATATCACCCGCATCTAGAAATCTAATCCTACCAGAGATCTCCAGCATTTAGAAATCCAATCCTACCAGATATAACATCTAGAAATCCAATCCTACCAGATATCACCAGCATCTAGAAACCCAATCCTACCAGAGATCTCCAGCATTTAGAAATCTAATCCTACCAGATATCACCCGCATCTAGAAATCCAATCCTACCAGATATCATCCGCATCTAGAAACCCAATCCTACCAGATATCACCCGCATCTAGAAACCCAATCCTACCAGAGATCTCCAGCATTTAGAAACCCAATCCTACCAGATATCACCAGCATCTAGAAATCCAATCCTACCAGATATCACCCGCATCTAGAAACCCAATCCTACCAGATATCACCAGCATCTAGAAACCCAATCCTACCAGAGATCTCCAGCATTTAGAAATCTAATCCTACCAGATATCACCCGCATCTAGAAATCTAATCCTACCAGATATCACCAGCATCTAGAAACGCAATCCTACCAGATATCACCCGCATCTAGAAACCCAATCCTACCAGATTTCACCCGCACCTAGAAACCCAATCCTACCAGATATCACCAGCATCTAGAAACCCAATCCTACCAGATATCACCCGCATCTAGAAACCCAATCCTACCAGATATCACCAGCATCTAGAAACCCAATCCTACCAGATATCACCAGCATCTAGAAATGCAATCCTTCCAGATTTCACCCGCATCTAGAAACCCAATCCTACCAGATATCACCCGAATCTAAAAATCCCATCCTACCAGATATCACCAGCATCTAGAAACCCAATCCTACCAGATATCATCAGCATCTAGAAACCCAATCCTACCAGATATCACCCGCATCTAAAAATCCAATGCTACCAGATATCACCCGCATCTAGAAACCCAATCCTACCAGATATCATCAGCATCTAGAAACCCAATCCTACCAGATATCTCCAGCATGTAGAAACGCAATCCTACCAGATATCACCCGCATCTAGAAACCCAATCCTACCAGATATCACCCGCATCTAGAAATCTAATCCTACCAGAGATCTCCAGCATCTAGAAACCTAATCCTACCAGATATCACCCGCATCTAGAAACCCAATCCTACCAGATATCACCCGCATCTAGAAATCTAATCCTACCAGAGATCTCCAGCATCTAGAAACCCAATCCTACCAGATATCACCCGCATCTAAAAATCCAATGCTACCAGATATCACCCGCATCTAGAAACCCAATCCTACCAGATATCACCAGCATCTAGAAACCCAATCCTACCAGAGATCTCCAGCATCTAGAAACCCAATCCTACCAGAGATCTCCAGCATCTAGAAACCCAATCCTACCAGAGATCTCCAGCATCTAGAAACCCAATCCTACCAGATATCTCCAGCATCTAGAAACCCAATCCTACCAGAGATCTCCAGCATCTAGAAACCCAATCCTACCAGAGATCTCCAGCATCTAGAAACCCAATCCTACCAGAGATCTCCCGCATCTAGAAACCCAATCCTAGCAGATATCACCCGCATCTAGAAACCCAATCCTACCAGATATCACCAGCATCTAGAAACCCAATCCTACCAGATATCACCCGCATCTAGAAACCCAATCCTACCAGATATCAACAGCATCTAGAAACCCAATCCTACCAGATATCACCCGCATCTAGAAACCCAATCCTACCAGAGATCTCCAGCATCTAGAAACCCAATCCTACCAGACATCACCTGCATCTAGAAACCCAATCCTACCAGATATCACCAGCATCTAGAAACCCAATCCTACCAGATATCACCAGCATCTAGAAACCCAATCCTACCAGATATCTCCAGCATCGAGAAACCCAATCCTACCAGATATCTCCAGCATCTAGAAACCCAATCCTACCAGATATCTCCAGCATCTAGAAACCCAATCCTACCAGAGATCTCCAGCATCTAGAAACCCAATCCTACCAGATATCACCAGCATCTAGAAACCCAATCCTACCAGATATCACCAGCATCTAGAAACCTAATCCTACCAGAGATCTCCAGCATCTAGAAACCCAATCCTACCAGATATCACCAGCATCTAGAAATCCAATCCTACCAGATATCACCAGCATCTAGAAACCCAATCCTACCAGAGATCTCCAGCATCTAGAAACCCAATCCTACCAGAGATCTCCAGCATCTAGAAACCCAATCCTACCAGAGATCTCCAGCATCTAGAAACCCAATCCTACCAGATATCACCCGCATCTAGAAACCCAATCCTACCAGATATCACCAGCATCTAGAAACCCAATCCTACCAGATATCAACAGCATCTAGAAACCCAATCCTACCAGATATCACCCGCATCTAGAAACCTAATCCTACCAGATTTCACCCGCATCTAGAAACCCAATCCTACCAGATATCACCCGCATCTAGAAACCCAATCCTACCAGATATCACCAGCATCTAGAAACCCAATCCTACCAGATTTCACCCGCATCTAGAAACCCAATCCTACCAGATATCACCCGCATCTAGAAATCCAATCCTACCAGATATCACCAGCATCTAGAAATCCAATCCTACCAGATATATCCAGCATCTAGAAACCTAATCCTACCAGATATCACCCGCATCTAGAAACCCAATCCTACCAGATATCACCAGCATCTAGAAACCCAATCCTACCAGATATCTCCAGCATCTAGAAACCCAATCCTACCAGAGATCTCCAGCATCTAGAAACCCAATCCTACCAGATATCATCAGCATCTAGAAACCCAATCCTACCAGATATCTCCAGCATCTAGAAACCCAATCCTACCAGAGATCTCCAGCATCTAGAAACCCAATCCTACCAGAGATCTCCAGCATCTAGAAACCCAATCCTACCAGATATCTCCAGCATCTAGAAACCCAATCCTACCAGATATCACCCGCATCTAGAAACCCAATCCTACCAGATATCACCCGCATCTAGAAACCCAATCCTACCAGATTTAACCCGCATCTAGAAACCCAATCATACCAGATATCACCAGCATCTAGAAACCCAATCCTACCAGAGATCTCCAGCATCTAGAAACCTAATCCTACCAGATATCACCCGCACCTAGAAACCCAATCCTACCAGATATCACCAGCATCTAGAAACCCAATCCTACCAGATATCACCAGCATCTAGAAACCCAATCCTACCAGATATCTCCAGCATCTAGAAACCCAATCCTACCAGATATCACCCGCATCTAGAAACCCAATCCTACCAGATATCACCAGCATCTAGAAACCCAATCCTACCAGATATCTCCAGCATCTAGAAATCCAATCCTACCAGATATCTCCAGCATCTAGAAACCCAATCCTACCAGATATCACCCGCATCTAGAAATCCAATCCTACCAGATATCACCAGCATCTAGAAACCCAATCCTACCAGAGATCTCCAGCATCTAGAAATCCAATCCTACCAGATATCACCAGCATCTAGAAACCCAATCCTACCAGAGATCTCCAGCATCTAGAAATCCAATCCTACCAGATATCACCAGCATCTAGAAACCCAATCCTACCAGATATCACCAGCATCTAGAAACCCAATCCTACCAGATATCACCCGCATCTAGAAACCCAATCCTACCAGATATCACCCGCATCTAGAAATCTAATCCTACCAGATATCACCAGCATCTAGAAACCCAATCCTACCAGAGATCTCCAGCATCTAGAAACCCAATCCTACCAGATATCTCCAGCATCTAGAAACCCAATCCTACCAGATATCACCAGCATCTAGAAACCCAATCCTACCAGAGATCTCCAGCATCTAGAAATCCAATCCTACCAGATATCACCAGCATCTAGAAACCCAATCCTACCAGATATCACCCGCATCTAGAAATCCAATCCTACCAGATATCACCAGCATCTAGAAACCCAATCCTACCAGAGATCTCCAGCATCTAGAAATCCAATCCTACCAGATATCACCAGCATCTAGAAACCCAATCCTACCAGATATCACCAGCATCTAGAAACCCAATCCTACCAGATATCTCCAGCATCTAGAAACCCAATCCTACCAGATATCACCAGCATCTAGAAATCCAATCCTACCAGATATCACCAGCATCTAGAAATCCAATCCTACCAGATATCACCAGCATCTAGAAACCCAATCCTACCAGATATCACCCGCATCTAGAAATCCAATCCTACCAGATATCACCCGCATCTAGAAACCCAATCCTACCAGATTTCACCCGCATCTAGAAACCCAATCCTACCAGATATCACCCGCATCTAGAAATCCAATCCTACCAGATATCACCAGCATCTAGAAACCCAATCCTACCAGATATCTCCAGCATCTAGAAACCTAATCCTACCAGATATCACCCGCATCTAGAAACCCAATCCTACCAGATATCACCAGCATCTAGAATCCCAATCCTACCAGATATCTCCAGCATCTAGAAACCCAATCCTACCAGAGATCTCCAGCATCTAGAAACCCAATCCTACCAGATATCATCAGCATCTAGAAACCCAATCCTACCAGATATCTCCAGCATCTAGAAACCCAATCCTACCAGAGATCTCCAGCATCTAGAAACCCAATCCTACCAGATATCTCCAGCATCTAGAAACCCAATCCTACCAGATATCAACAGCATCTAGAAACCCAATCCTACCAGATATCACCCGCATCTAGAAACCCAATCCTACCAGATATCACCCGCATCTAGAAACCCAATCCTACCAGATTTCACCCGCATCTAGAAACCCAATCCTACCAGATATCACCAGCATCTAGAAACCCAATCCTACCAGATATCACCCGCATCTAGAAACCCAATCCTACCAGATATCTCCAGCATCTAGAAACCTAATCCTACCAGATATCACCCGCACCTAGAAACCCAATCCTACCAGATATCACCAGCATCTAGAAACCCAATCCTACCAGATATCACCAGCATCTAGAAACCCAATCCTACCAGATATCTCCAGCATCTAGAAATCCAATCCTACCAGATATCTCCAGCATCTAGAAACCCAATCCTACCAGATATCACCCGCATCTAGAAACCCAATCCTACCAGATATCACCAGCATCTAGAAACCCAATCCTACCAGATATCTCCAGCATCTAGAAATCCAATCCTACCAGATATCTCCAGCATCTAGAAATCCAATCCTACCAGATATCACCCGCATCTAGAAACCCAATCCTACCAGATATCCCCAGCATCTAGAAACCCAATCCTACCAGATATCTCCAGCATCTAGAAACCCAATCCTACCAGATATCTCCAGCATCTAGAAATCCAATCCTACCAGCTATCTCCAGCATCTAGAAACCCAATCCTACCAGATATCACCCGCATCTAGAAACCCAATCCTACCAGATATCCCCAGCATCTAGAAACCCAATCCTACCAGAGATCTCCAGCATCTAGAAATCCAATCCTACCAGATATCACCAGCATCTAGAAACCCAATCCTACCAGATATCACCCGCATCTAGAAACCCAATCCTACCAGATATCACCAGCATCTAGAAACCCAATCCTACCAGATATCACCCGCATCTAGAAACCCAATCCTACCAGATATCACCCGCATCTAGAAATCCAATCCTACCAGATATCACCAGCATCTAGAAACACAATCCTACCAGAGATCTCCAGCATCTAGAAACCCAATCCTACCAGATATCTCCAGCATCTAGAAATCCAATCCTACCAGATATCACCAGCATCTAGAAACCCAATCCTACCAGAGATCTCCAGCATCTAGAAATCCAATCCTACCAGATATCACCAGCATCTAGAAACCCAATCCTACCAGATATCACCAGCATCTAGAAACCCAATCCTACCAGATATCACCCGCATCTAGAAACCCAATCCTACCAGATATCACCCGCATCTAGAAACCCAATCCTACCAGATATCACCAGCATCTAGAAACCCAATCCTAGCAGATATCACCCGCATCTAGAAACCCAATCCTAGCAGATATCACCCGCATCTAGAAACCCAATCCTACCAGATATCACCCGCATCTAGAAATCCAATCCTACCAGATATCACCAGCATCTAGAAACCCAATCCTACCAGAGATCTCCAGCATCTAGAAACCCAATCCTACCAGATATCTCCAGCATCTAGAAATCCAATCCTACCAGATATCACCAGCATCTAGAAACCCAATCCTACCAGAGATCTCCAGCATCTAGAAATCCAATCCTACCAGATATCACCAGCATCTAGAAACCCAATCGTACCAGATATCACCCGCATCTAGAAATCCAATCCTACCAGATATCACCAGCATCTAGAAACCCAATCCTACCAGAGATCTCCAGCATCTAGAAATCCAATCCTACCAGATATCACCAGCATCTAGAAACCCAATCCTACCAGATATCACCAGCATCTAGAAACCCAATCCTACCAGATATCTCCAGCATCTAGAAACCCAATCCTACCAGATATCACCAGCATCTAGAAATCCAATCCTACCAGATATCACCAGCATCTAGAAACCCAATCCTACCAGATATCACCCGCATCTAGAAACCCAATCCTACCAGATATCACCCGCATCTAGAAACCCAATCCTACCAGATATCACCAGCATCTAGAAACCCAATCCTAGCAGATATCACCCGCATCTAGAAACCCAATCCTACCAGATATCACCCGCATCTAGAAATCCAATCCTACCAGATATCACCCGCATCTAGAAATCCAATCCTACCAGATATCACCAGCATCTAGAAACCCAATCCTACCAGAGATCTCCAGCATCTAGAAATCCAATCCTACCAGATATCTCCAGCATCTAGAAATCCAATCCTACCAGATATCACCAGCATCTAGAAACCCAATCCTACCAGAGATCTCCAGCATCTAGAAATCCAATCCTACCAGATATCACCAGCATCTAGAAACCCAATCGTACCAGATATCACCCGCATCTAGAAATCCAATCCTACCAGATATCACCAGCATCTAGAAACCCAATCCTACCAGAGATCTCCAGCATCTAGAAATCCAATCCTACCAGATATCACCAGCATCTAGAAACCCAATCCTACCAGATATCACCAGCATCTAGAAACCCAATCCTACCAGATATCTCCAGCATCTAGAAACCCAATCCTACCAGATATCACCAGCATCTAGAAATCCAATCCTACCAGATATCACCAGCATCTAGAAACCCAATCCTACCAGATATCACCCGCATCTAGAAACCCAATCCTACCAGATATCACCCGCATCTAGAAACCCAATCCTACCAGATATCACCAGCATCTAGAAACCCAATCCTAGCAGATATCACCCGCATCTAGAAACCCAATCCTAGCAGATATCACCCGCATCTAGAAACCCAATCCTACCAGATATCACCCGCATCTAGAAATCCAATCCTACCAGATATCACCAGCATCTAGAAACCCAATCCTACCAGAGATCTCCAGCATCTAGAAACCCAATCCTACCAGATATCTCCAGCATCTAGAAATCCAATCCTACCAGATATCACCAGCATCTAGAAACCCAATCCTACCAGAGATCTCCAGCATCTAGAAATCCAATCCTACCAGATATCACCAGCATCTAGAAACCCAATCGTACCAGATATCACCCGCATCTAGAAATCCAATCCTACCAGATATCACCAGCATCTAGAAACCCAATCCTACCAGAGATCTCCAGCATCTAGAAATCCAATCCTACCAGATATCACCAGCATCTAGAAACCCAATCCTACCAGATATCACCAGCATCTAGAAACCCAATCCTACCAGATATCTCCAGCATCTAGAAACCCAATCCTACCAGATATCACCAGCATCTAGAAATCCAATCCTACCAGATATCACCAGCATCTAGAAATCCAATCCTACCAGATATCACCAGCATCTAGAAACCCAATCCTACCAGATATCACCCGCATCTAGAAATCCAATCCTACCAGATATCACCCGCATCTAGAAATCGAATCCTACCAGATATCACCCGCATCTAGAAACCCAATCCTACCAGATATCACCCGCATCTAGAAACCCAATCCTACCAGATATCACCCGCATCTAGAAACCCAATCCTACCAGATATCACCCGCATCTAGAAATCCAATCCTACCAGATATCTCCAGCATCTAGAAACCCAATCCTACCAGAGATCTCCCGCATCTAGAAACCCAATCCTACCAGATATCACCCGCATCTAGAAACCCAATCCTACCAGATATCTCCAGCATCTAGAAACCCAATCCTACCAGATATCACCCGCATCTAGAAATCCAATCATACCAGATATCACCCGCATCTAGAAATCCAATCCTACCAGAGATCACCTGCATCTAGAACCCCAATCCTACCAGATATCTCCAGCATCTAGAAACCCAATCCTACCAGATATCACCCGCATCTAGAAATCCAATCATACCAGATATCACCCGCATCTAGAAATCCAATCCTACCAGAGATCACCTGCATCTAGAACCCCAATCCTACCAGAGATCTCCAGCATCTAGAAACCTAATCCTACCAGATATCTCCAGCATCTAGAAACCCAATCCTACCAGATTTCTCCCGCATCTAGAAACCCAATCCTACCAGATTTCACCCGCATCTAGAAACCCAATCCTACCAGATATCACCAGCATCTAGAAACCCAATCCTACCAGATATTACCCGCATCTAGAAACCCAATCCTACCAGATATCACCAGCATCTAGAAACCCAATCCTACCAGATATCTCCCGCATCTAGAAACCCAATCCTACCAGATATCACCCGCATCTAGAAACCCAATCCTACCAGATATCACCCGCATCTAGAAACCCAATCCTACCAGATATCACCAGCATCTAGAAACCCAATCCTACCAGATATCTCCAGCATCTAGAAATACAATCCTATCACATATCACCAGCATCTAGAAACCCAATCCTACCAGATATCACCCGCATCTAGAAACCCAATCCTACCAGATACCACCCGCATCTAGAAACCCAATCCTACCAGATATCACCCGCATCTAGAAATCCAATATCGATCATGTCTAAAGGTGGCTTACCTGGCTTGGGTGCCGTGTGAAGCAAAGTAAAGACTCCAAGTACATTTTGAAGTTCTCTGGCATCTTCACCTCTACGTCAGGGGCCTGGGGAAGGCAGAATGTCATATTAATTGACTGGAGAACATTAACCCCTCATTACCTTAACACATGCAGAAAATCCTAATGGCTACTATGGGCCTCATACACAAAAGAAATGAGGAGCAAGTCTGGGTTAAACCAAGTGCACCACAGGGGACGAATACAAAATCCCACCGAGATACACAGATATAGTGCCAGGGAACAGACTAGCATGTCTGGGCACAAAGATGGTGCCAAGGAACAGACTACCGCTGTTGGGCACGCAGTGCCAAGGAACAAACTACCACTGCTGGGCACACAGTGCCAAGGAACAGACTACCACTGTTGGGCACACTGTGCCAAGGAACAGACTACCACTCTTGGGAACACGATTCCAAGGAACAGACTACCACTGTTCAGCACGCAGTGCCAAGGAACAGACCACCACTGTTGGGCACACTGTGCGCCAAGGAACAGACCATGGTTGAAGCGAATGGTAACACTAGGTGGGCAGTGAGCCTGGATTTCCAGTAGTAAGAACATAATTATTACCGAGATAAGGGCACAGATCTGGCTGCCCAGTGCACAGAGGATCTGGCACAATCTCTTTAGGAACACGTAGCGTTTCTCCACCAATATCTCCCCGTCCGCCATCCTGCAAAGCAAGAGACACACACTGTTACATGGTATAACACTAACACACACACACTGTTACATGGTATAACACACACACACACACACACACACTGTTACATGGTATAACACTAACACACACACACTGTTACATGGTATAACACACACACACACACACACACACACACACTGTTACATGGTATAACACACACACACACACACACACACACACACTGTTACATGGTATAACACACACACACACACACACACTGTTACATGGTATAACACTAACACACACACTGTTACATGGTATAACACTAACACACACACACTGTTACATGGTATAACACACACACACACACTGTTACATGGTATAACACACACACACACTGTTACATGGTATAACACACACACACACACACTGTTACATGGTATAACACACACACACACACTTTTACATGGTATAACACACACACACACACTGTTACATGGTATAACACACACACACACACACTGTTACATGGTATAACACACACACACACTGTTACATGGTATAACAAAGAAATGTTTAGAACCAGAAATGGGAAACAAGTGGACAACTGACTGCTCTACACAGGGGCAGTGAGCTCTGATGTCTGGCGTGCGCACGCACACACGCGCGCACACACACACACACACAAACACACACACACACACACAGACACACACACAGACACACACACAGACACACACACAGACACACACACAGACACACACACAGACACACACACAGACACACACACAGACACACACACAGACACACGTGTGAAGGGAGCTGAAATAAACACCGAGGCATGCAGAGGCTGATGTACTAAGAAAAAGTGGACCAAGTGCATTAAAAGGGAAAAACATTACACATTTCCAAATTCCCATTGATTTAATAGGGGTTTGTAACCCTTTTTGCAATGCATTGGAGACCTCCCTTGAGTTATAGGGGTAAAGGGAAAAGTTAATAAGAATCAAGATTTTAATAAACCAGTTGAAATAACGATATTAACATTGGTATTTTTCTGTGCCGTCTCTGTGTAAGAGCCTGTGATGTTTGGGACTTAAGGTCTAATACAACCCAGCCATGGTCTATGTCACGGATGTCAAAGTTCAGTCCTCAGGGGCCACCAACAGGCCAGGATGTAAGGACTTCCCTTATTAGGTACAAGTGAGTTAATCAGCGGCTCATTCATTGTTACTAATTCACCTGTGATTAATCAGGGAAATCCTCGAGTCTAAAGGGGTGTATGAGGGGATACGTGTGATCGTGTCAGTATATACTCACTGTGCGGAATTCAGGATACAACTTATAGCATCGTTCCCAAACAAGACCAGGAGAGGCGCCCGATCCTCCATCTTCCCCTGCACACAGAAGGCATCACAACGTTACTTCCAACATCCCCCGGAAGGAGCTTGCAGGTCCCACATATCACAGCAAAGTGGGGCAAACGTGGGGTAAGACAATTCACCATAGGGAAAAGAAAACCACTGAGGGACATAGAACGTCTAACCCCCCCTACACACACTGCAGACATAGCATTCAAAGGGTTAAAGGCCCACTGAAGTAACGAAGCATCTGGGGATCATTTATTTGCCTCATAATTGCTCCAGTTGGGGCAGAATTCAGAGGAACAAGGAACAATTGAGGCAAATCAGCTGTACCATGGGGGCAAATAAACATTGTCATAATCCACAATAATTTAAATGGGGCTTTAACCCCTTGAACACTTGAGAGATCTACAGAACAAATTCATTGGCCACCTCTCTAGAATTAAAAGCGTTAAGGACCATTAATTAGTAACCGGTCCAGAACAGAACCCAGAACCCTCAAGGACACGGTGAGACAGCGCAAAACGACCCAACTTCACCTATCACACAGACCGCGCAGAGTACAGAGAACCCAGACTCAACGTTTACCACCTTCTCACCATCTACCACCGCCCTACCGAGGCCACCCACATCTAGAGCCACCCTCGACCGAGGCCACCCACTTCTAGCACCCCCCGACCAAGGCCACCCGAGTCTAGCGCCACCCCCTGCTGGGGCCACCCACGTCTAACACTGACCCATATCTAGCTCCCCCCCAATGACCCAGGCCTAGCGTCCCCCCTACTGAACCATGCCTAGCTCCCACCTACCGACCACCACAAACACTGACCAACCCGTCTAGCTCCTCCCTACTGAATCCCTCCCTACCGACCCACGTCTAGCACCTCCCTACCGACCATCTAGCACCTCCCTACCGACCCCCTTCTTGCTCCTCCCTACCCCCTACCGACCCCCTTCTAACACCTCCCTACCGACCCCTGTCTAGCACCTCCCTACCGACCCCCGTCTAGCACCTCCCTTCCAACCCTCTCCCTACCGACCCCCCGTCTAGCGCCTCCCTATCGATCCCCTCCCTAGCGACCCCCGACTAGTGCCTCCCTAGCGACCCAGGTCTAGCTCCTCCCTAGCGACGACCCCCTCCCTACTGACCAACCCCCTCCCTACCGACCCCAGTCTAGCGTCTCCCTACCGACCGACCCCAGTTGAGCTCCTACCGACCGACTGACCCCCTCCCTACCGACCCCAGTCTAGAGCCTCCCTACCAACCGACCCCCTCTCTACAGACCCCAGTCTAGAGCCTCCCTGCCGACCCCAGTCTAGCGCCTCCCTACCAACCGTCCGAACCCCTCCCTACCGACCCCAGTCTAGCGCCTCCTTACCGACCGACCCCCTCCCTACCGACCCTAGTCTAGCTCCTCCCTACCGACTGACCCCCTCCCTACCGACCCCCAGTCTAGTGCTTCCCTACCGACCGACCCCGTCCCTGCCGACCCCATCTAGCACCTCCCTACCGACCCCCTTCTAGCATCTCCCTACCAACCCCCGTCTACCTCCCTACCATAGCACCTCCCTACCTGACCCCCGTCTAGCACCTCCCTCGCGACACCCATCTAGCACCTCCCTCCTGACCCCAGTCTAGCACCTCCCTAGTGACACCCGTCTAGCACCTCCCTCCCTCGCGACACCCGTCTAGCACCTCCCTCCCTCGCGACACCTGTCTAGCACCTCCCTCCTGACCCCAGTCTAGCTCCTTCCTACCGACCCAGTCTAGTGTCTCCCTACTGACCCCCTTCTAGCACCTCCCTACCGACCACCATCTAGCACCTCCCTACTGACCCCCTCCCTACGACCCCCGTCTAGAGCCTCCCTACCGACTCCCTCCCTAGCGACCCCGTCTAGCCCCTCCCTACCTGACCCCCGTCTGGCCCCTCCCTCCCAACCCCCATCTAGCCCCTCCTTCCCTAGTGACTCCCTCCTAGCACCTCCCTACCGTCTAGCACCTCCCTACTGACCCCCCATCTACCACCTCCCTACTGACCTCCCGTCTAGCACCAGTGCCTGCCTAATGCCTGACTCAAATCTAGTACCTTCCTACTGACCACCATAAACACTGAAATGGCTCTAGTACCTTAACATCCATTGCAGTCTGACTTGGCTCCAGTACAATCCTACTGACTAACCTGTTACTGGGCTCTAGTACAATCCCACTGACTAACCTGTTACTGGGCTCTAGTACAATCCCACTGACTAACCTATTACTAGGCTCTAGTACAATCCTACTGACTAACCTGTTACTGGGCTCTAGTACAATCCTACTGACTAACCTGTTACTAGGCTCTAGTACAATCCTACTGACTATAGCAAGAAAAAAAGAGCGCAAAAAGAGGAAAATCTAAAAGCAGTGTTTATTAAAAATATCACACTAAAACAATATAAGTTGCGCTTACAGGATAAAAGAACAATGTACACTTATCTCCCTCAGGATCAAGTATCTCCTCTTTTCAGCAACCATTGCTCCTTACGGACCCGCCATCCTTCTGTTCCCTGTGTCCGCACTCCCTCCCTTGTGGCTATTGCGATTCCCAATCCAACACACCACAATGTACTGGAGTCCAGGCAACACCGGACACTAAACTGGACGTACTAGTCCTATGGGCAAATACCCGTTGCTCACCGGAGAACCGATCCAAAAAGGGGACCAAGTATTCACATACATTATTGGGAATCGCAATAGCCACAAGGGAGGGAGTGCGGACACAGGGAACAGAAGGATGGCGGGTCCGTAAGGAGCAATGGTTGCTGAAAAGAGGAGATACTTGATCCGGAGGGAGATAAGTGTACATTGTTCTTTTATCCTGTAAGCGCAACTTATATTGTTTTAGTGTGATATTTTTAATAAACACTGCTTTTAGATTTTCCTCTTTTTGCGCTCTTTTTTCTTGCTATAGATTTTGGTTGTGTATGGACGAGGCCATACTAAGAAGCTGCAGGAGGACGACTAATTGACAGTGTATTGTATTATACCATTTCATCTCATTCCATCTTCATTCCATTATATCACTACCCATTCTCATCCCCATTGGAACTGCGTGAGTTTAACGAATTTGGGAGTAAGACAGAGGATTTGATGGTCCACGAGAGATAAGTGGACATTTTTCCAAGACTATTAAATCGGAGATTCTGTATATTTACAGACTGTTTTGCCATATTGATTTATATATTGTACATTTTTATATTGAATGTACATACTTTAGTCTAGACCTACACTCTGCCCTATAAGTGCTTAGCGCTATCTGTTTTGCAATCCTACTGACTAACCTGTTACTGGGCTCTAGTACAATCCTACTGACTAACCTGTTACTGGGCTCTAGTACAATCCTATAGACTAACCTGTTACTAGGCTCTAGTACAATCCTACTGACTAACCTGTTATTAGGATCTAGTACAATCCTACTGAGTAACCTGTTACTGGGCTCTAGTACAATCCTATAGACTAACCTGTTACTAGGCTCTAGTACAATCATACTGACTAACCTGTTACTAGGCTCTAGTACAATCCTACTGACTAACCTGTTACTGGGCTCTAGTACAATCATATAGACTAACCTGTTACTGGGCCCTAGTACAATCCTACTGACTAACCTGTTACTAGGCTCTAGTACAATCCTACTGACTAACCTGTTACTAGGCTCTAGTACAATCCTACTGACTAACCTGTTACTGGGCTCTAGTACAATCATATAGACTAACCTGTTACTGGGCCCTAGTACAATCCTACTGACTAACCTGTTACTAGGCTCCAGTACAATCCTACTGACTAACCTGTTACTAGGCTCTAGTACAATCCTACTGACTAACCTGTTATTAGGATCTAGTACAATCCTACTGAGTAACCTGTTACTAGGCTCTAGTACAATCCTATAGACTAACCTGTTACTGGGCTCTAGTACAATCCTACTGACTAACCTGTTATTAGGATCTAGTACAATCCTACTGAGTAACCTGTTACTGGGCTCTAGTACAATCCTATTGACTAACCTGTTACTAGGCTCCAGTACAATCCTACTGACTAACCTGTTACTAGGCTCCAGTACAATCCTATTGACTAACCTGTTACTAGGCTCTAGTACAATCCTATTGACTAACCTGTTACTGGGCTCAAGTACAATCCTATTGACTAACCTGTTACTAGGCTCTAGTACAATCCTATTGACTAACCTGTTATTAGGATCTAGTACAATCCTAATGACCAACGTGTTCCTAGGCTCTACTACAATCTATGACCCGGCTCTAGTACCTTTCTACTGACTGCAATGAGAAGACACTCGGCAGCCTCCAGCTGCAGCCCCGGCTCCCCCAGTAGCAGACACAGCATCTGAAGAAGTATGCAGTTCTTCGCCGTTATGTGTTTGATTGAGACCCAGTCAATGTATCCAGCAAGCGTGTTGAGAGCCGACACAGCCACACGGCAGAGGCTTTGAGACTAGGAGGCAGAAGTACAAGACATAGGCTAGACAGGAGAGTCAGGACAGCTCAGAGAGAGAGAGGAGGACAGAGATGGGAGGAGAGATAGGACAGCTCAGAGAGAGAAGAGGCCAGAGACAGGAGGAGAGACAGGACAGCTCAGAGAGAGAAGAGAGGTCAAAGACATGAGAAGGGACAGGACAGTGCAGAGAGAGGAGAAACCAGAAACTGGAGGAGAGACAGGACAGTTTGGGGAATTCTGCAAATTCATTGTTTCCATATGAGTCACTAATAAGTCACACACGTCAATGGCACCTTCATCGGCTCTCACCTTCTCTTCATTTGTGGGGTCAGTTTTCTGGAAAATGAACAAAATGTATAAATGAAAGCCTGTCTGTACCATTGTGTCTTCCAGAAGCCCTACCTCCTAACATAGACAAGACCACAGCCCTCGTTAACAGGTAGGATCCCTAAAACACACTCAGACAAGACCACAGCCCTTAGTAACAATCAGATTCCCTCACATTCAGGCAAGACTACATCCCTCGGTAACAAACAAACCCGGACAAGACCACAGTCCTCAGTATCGTACAGGTTCTCACACAGACAAGACTACGTCCCTCGGTATCGTGCAGGTTCCCTTACACACAGACAAGACTACGTCCCTCGGTAACGAGCAGGTTCCCTCACACAGACAAGACTACGTCCCTCGGTAACGAGCAGGTTCCCTCACACAGACAAGACTACGTCCCTCAGTAATGAGCAGGTTCCCTCACACAGACAAGACTACGTCCCTCGGTAATGAGCAGGTTCCCTCACACAGACAAGACTACATCCCTCGGTAATGAGCAGGTTCCCTCACACAGACAAGACTACAGTCCCTCAGTAATGAGCAGGTTCCCTCACACAGACAAGACTACGTCCCTCGGTAATGAGCAGGTTCCCTCACACACAGACAAGACTACGTCCCTCGGTAATTAGCAGGTTCCCTCACACAGACAAGACTACAGACCCTCAGTAATGAGCAGGTTCCCTCACACAAACAAGACTACGTCCCTCGGTAATGAGCAGGTTCCCTCACACAGACAAGACTACAGTCCCTTGGTAACGAGCAGGTTCCCTCACACAGACAAGACTACGTCCCATTGGTAATGAGCAGGTTCCCTCACAGACAAGACTACGTCCCTTGGTAACGAGCAGGTTCCCTCACACAGACAAGACTACGTCCCTCAGTAATGAGCAGGTTCCCTCACAGACAAGACTACAGTCCCTCAGTAATGAGCAGGTTCCCTCACACAGACAAGACTACGTCCCTTGGTAATGAGCAGGTTCCCTCACACAGACAAGACTACAGACCCTCAGTAATGAGCAGGTTCCCTCACAGACAAGACTACAGTCCCTCAGTAATGAGCAGGTTCCCTCACACAGACAAGACTACGTCCCATTGGTAATGAGCAGGTTCCCTCACAGACAAGACTACAGTCCCTCAGTAATGAGCAGGTTCCCTCACACAGACAAGACTACGTCCCATTGGTAATGAGCAGGTTCCCTCACAGACAAGACTACGTCCCTTGGTAACGAGCAGGTTCCCTCACACAGACAAGACTACGTCCCTCAGTAATGAGCAGGTTCCCTCACAGACAAGACTACAGTCCCTCAGTAATGAGCAGGTTCCCTCACACAGACAAGACTACGTCCCTCGGTAATGAGCAGGTTCCCTCACACAGACAAGACTACAGACCCTCAGTAATGAGCAGGTTCCCTCACAGACAAGACTACAGTCCCTCAGTAATGAGCAGGTTCCCTCACACAGACAAGACTACGTCCCTCAGTAATGAGCAGGTTCCCTCACACAGACAAGACTACGTCCCTTGGTAACGAGCAGGTTCCCTCACACAGACAAGACTACAGACCCTCGGTAATGAGCAGGTTCCCTCACACAGACAAGACTACGTCCCTTGGTAATGAGAAGGTTCCCTCACACAGACAAGACTACGTCCCTTGGTAAAGAGAAGGTTCCCTCACAGACAAGACTACAGTCCCTCAGTAATTAGCAGGTTCCCTCACACAGAAAATACTACGTCCCTCGGTAATGAGAAGGTTCCCTCGCACAGACAAGACTACAGTCCCTCAGTAATGAGCAGGTTCCCTCAGACAGACAAGACTACAGTCCCTCAGTAATGAGCAGGTTCCCTCAGACAGACAAGACTACAGTCCCTCAGTAATGAGCAGGTTCCCTCACACAGACAAGACTACAGTCCCTCAGTAATGAGCAGGTTCCCTCACACAGACAAGACTACGTCCCTCAGTAATGAGCAGGTTCCCTCACACAGACAAGACTACAGTCCCTTGGTAACGAGCAGGTTCCCTCACACAGACAAGACTACGTCCCATTGGTAATGAGCAGGTTCCCTCACAGACAAGACTACAGTCCCTCAGTAATGAGCAGGTTCCCTCACACAGACAAGACTACAGTCCCTCAGTAATGAGCAGGTTCCCTCACACAGACAAGACTACAGTCCCTTGGTAACGAGCAGGTTCCCTCACACAGACAAGACTACGTCCCATTGGTAATGAGCAGGTTCCCTCACAGACAAGACTACAGTCCCTCAGTAATGAGCAGGTTCCCTCACACAGACAAGACTACGTCCCTCAGTAATGAGCAGGTTCCCTCACACAGACAAGACTACAGTCCCTTGGTAACGAGCAGGTTCCCTCACACAGAAAAGACTACGTCCCATTGGTAATGAGCAGGTTCCCTCACAGACAAGACTACAGTCCCTCAGTAATGAGCAGGTTCCCTCACACAGACAAGACTACAGTCCCTCAGTAATGAGCAGGTTCCCTCACACAGACAAGACTACGTCCCTCAGTAATGAGCAGGTTCCCTCACACAGACAAGACTACAGTCCCTTGGTAACGAGCAGGTTCCCTCACACAGACAAGACTACGTCCCTCGGTAACGAGCAGGTTCCCTCACACAGACAAGACTACAGACCCTCAGTAATGAGCAGGTTCCCTCACACAGACAAGACTACGTCCCCTTGGTAATGAGCAGGTTCCCTCACACAGACAAGACTACGTCCCTCGGTAACGAGCAGGTTCCCTCACACAGACAAGACTACGTCCCCTTGGTAATGAGCAGGTTCTCTCACAGACAAGACTACGTCCCATTGGTAATGAGCAGGTTCCCTCACAGACAAGACTACAGTCCCTTGGTAATAGGCAAGTTCCCTCACACAGACAAGACTACAGCCCATGGTCACAGGCAGCTAGAACACAAAGAGACAGGACACACAGAAAAAGATGCAGAAAGGCAACTGTGAAGCAGTTCAGAAGGGAAGCTAATTGCCATAATAAAAGGAACCTCTCGGATACTGAAGACATGTCCAGCGCGTGGTCTCTTATTGCAGTCCTATCTGCCTGTCACAGTGCCTACCTTAGTCACAGCGTCTTCTGGCTGGGCGCTGCTGGGGAACTAGATCCGGGAGTGGCGCTTCGGCATCACTGCCCGCGTCTCACCGTGCCTGTTGCCGGGCCTTGTCTGGTGCCTCCCGCAGCCGGCCGTGTCCTTTTCCCAAGTGGTGTGGCTGTCCGTATGACGCTGGCCACAACACATAGTATCGTTCCGCTGCGTCATATACAGGCGCGTGTCAGTTTGCTACTTCCTGGGTGGATTTAAAAGGGCAATGGACAGTCAGTCCAGTCGCCCTTACGTTGGTGTTTGCTGCAGTGTTGATAGTTCTCCTTTGGTGTTCGTGTATGACCTCGGCTTGTCTGACCATCCAATCTGGTGCTGACCTGTGGCTCTGTCTGACTACCCTTCTCCGTGCATGACCTAGGTTTGTCTGACCATCCAATCTGGTGCTGACCTGTGGCTCTGTCTGACTACCCTCTGTGTTATCCTCTGCTTGCTGGACATCCAATCTGGTGCTGACCTGTGGCTCTGTCTGACTACCCTCTGTGTTATCCTCTGCTTGCTGGACATCCAATCTGGTTCTGACCTGTGGCTCTGGCTAACTACTCTCGCTGTGTTGCCCCCCTGGCTAGAGGACATCCAATCTGGTGCAGACCTGTGGCTTTGGCTGACTACCCGCTCCGTTATTGACCCCTGGCTTGTCAGACTATCCGTTTGCCTTTACCTTTAGCTCGGCCATCCTGGATGGCTTAACCCAGAGGGTTCTTACCAAGTCCGCTTACACTGACTGCAGGCGTGAGTCAGTGGGAGTGTCCTGGTGGCCTTCCCTAGTGGAAGATCTAGGTCCACGAGTACTGACTGCAGGCGAGAGTCAGGAAAGAGTCTCCTGGTTACTTATTCTATGGGAGATCTCTAGATACTGCAGCTCTGTGACTTCTCTCGTTCCCTCTGAGACTACCATTGGACTTAGTCTCTAGCAGTGAGGTCTACTTGGAGGCAGTCTCCGATTTCTGATAGGGGTTCTGGCTTCTCTGATTACCCTCTGCTCCTGCCATCTTTATTGTTGCGTGTATTTCCTATACTGCTTAATAAAGGTGATTTTACTATATACCGTACTGACCCCTGGTTTATTTTTGAGTATCCGTGACACTGCCACGCGCACAGATAAAAGTACCACTTGTATCAAAGGAAATGGATATTTAATGATTTATTCTGGTGCAGTTTGTTTGTCCCAGAGTTGCTCCACTCTTTTCTTTATGACTATGACCCTGTGTCATTACTTTACATTACATTATAACAGTACTGCTGTCATAGCCACACGGAGGGCAATACACGGCAAACTAACTGCATGGCGCGCAACAGAAACTCTCCCCAAGTCACTTAGTACGCAACAAAAACGACACACACACGCATGCACATACGCCACCCTACCCCACCCCACCCCACCATAAAGGAGCAGTAACCCCCTTTTTTTTTTTTTTTTTTTTTTAAAGCCTCCCTGTTCTAGAGCTTTTCCTGTTCAGTAGAAAAAGGTGCACCCCCCCCACGGAGAGATACACTTTACTTACAAGATTTCACACATCAAGTGGTCAATAATACTGTTACTATTACACTCTATGGGGAGCTGCTGACACAGAATGCAATAACAGGAATGTGGACACGAGAGGGCGCTGTTAATGCAATAACTAAAAAGCAGTGTTTACAGTAAAAACTCTGAAAGACGCCTCTCCCAGCAGGGGAAAGCCGACTTATTTCCCTCTTTACTACTCTCCCCCCTCCCCAACCTTTATTTTGAATTTGAAATCCTAATTTGTGACCCTTAGCTGAACTTGAGGGCTACATTTAAGGCACTTCAGAGGAAGCTAGTTGCACATGCCTGCTCAATAACACAGATATCAGGACAGTAGGTGAGAGGCGGGGGAGAGGGGGAGCCGTGTACACTTACCAACAGCTGGTACTGCTGCACCCGCTCCTGCACAATGTCCAACATGAACGTGAACAGCGTGTCCATATTCTGAGTCATGTACGACTGGATGTCCCTGCGGCGCTGGGTAGGGAGAGTCTGGAACGTGACCACATCCTCCGCTAGGCGCAACAAGATGAGCATCACCAGCTCCGTCTGTGCCTCCTGAGAGAATAGACAAACATACTGTGCATCATATCAGGCCTACAAGACTAGGAAACAGTCCTCCCTAGGACCACATTGTACTAATGACATGTTTATGGGTCAGTCCTTCCTAGGACCACAGTGCACTAATGTCATGTTTATGGGTCAGTCCTTCCTAGGACCATAGTGTACTAATGTCATGTTTATGGGTCAGTCCTTCCTAGGACCATAGTGTACTAATGACAGTGACATGTTTATGGGTCAGTCCTTCCTAGGACCATAGTGTACTAATGACAGTGACATGTTTATGGGTCAGTCCTTCCTAGGACCACAGTGCACTAATGTCATGTTTATGGGTCAGTCCTTCCTAGGACCATAGTGTACTAATGTCATGTTTATGGGTCAGTCCTTCCTAGGACCATAGTGTACTAATGACAGTGACATGTTTATGGGTCAGTCCTTCCTAGGACCATAGTGTACTAATGACATGTTTATGGGTCAGTCCTTCCTAGGACCATAGTGTACTAAAGACATGTTTATGGGTCAGTCCTTCCTAGGACCACAGTGCACTAATGTCATGTTCATGGGTCAGTCCTCCCTAGGACCATAGTGTACTAATGACATGTTTATGGGTCAGTCCTCCCTAGGACCATAGTGTACTAATGACAGTGACATGTTTATGGGTCAGTCCTTCCTAGGACCACAGTGTACTAATGACATTGACATGTTTATGGGTCAGTCCTTCCTAGGACCATAGTGCACTAATGACAGTGACATGTTTATGGGTCAGTCCTTCCTAGGACCACAGTGTACTAATGACAGTGACATGTTTATGGGTCAGTCCTTCCTAGGACCATAGTGCACTAATGACCGTGACATGTTTATGGGTCAGTCCTTCCTAGGACCACAGTGTACTAATGTCATTGACATGTTTATGGGTCAGTACTTCCTAGGACCACAGTGTACTAATGACAGTGACATGTTTATGGGTCAGTCCTTCCTAGGACCACAGTGTACTAATGACAATGACATGTTTATGGGTCAGTCCTTCCTAGGACCATAGTGTACTAATGACAGTGACATGTTTATGGGTCAGTCCTTCCTAGGACTATAGTGTACTAATGACATGTTTATGGGTCAGTCCTCCCTAGGACCACAGTGTACTAATGACAGTGACATGTTTATGGGTCAGTACTTCCTAGGACCATAGTGTACTAATGACAGTTACATGTTTATGGGTCAGTACTTCCTAGGACCACAGTGTACTAATGACAGTGACATGTTTATGGGTCAGTCCTTCCTAGGACCATAGTGTACTAATGACAATGACATGTTTATGGGTCAGTCCTTCCTAGGACCATAGTGTACTAATGACAGTGACATGTTTATGGGTCAGTCCTTCCTAGGACCATAGTGTACTAATGACATGTTTATGGGTCAGTCCTCCCTAGGACCATACTGTATTAATGACATGTTTATGGGTCAGTCCTCCCTAGGACCACAGTGTACTAATTACAGAGACATGTTTATGGGTCAGTACTTCCTAGGACCACAGTGTACTAATGACAGTGACATGTTTATGGGTCAGTACTTCCTAGGACCACAGTGTACTAATGACAGTGACATGTTTATGGGTCAGTCCTTCCTAGGACCACAGTGTACTAATGACAGTGACATGTTTATGGGTCAGTCCTTCCTAGGACCACAGTGTACTAATGACAGTGACATGTTTATGGGTCAGTCCTTCCTAGGACCATAGTGTACTAATGACAGTGACATGTTTATGGGTCAGTCCTTCCTAGGACCATAGTGTACTAATGACATGTTTATGGGTCAGTCCTCCCTAGGACCATAGTGTAGTAATGACAGTGACATGTTTATGGGTCAGTACTTCCTAGGACCATAGTGTACTAATGACAGTGACCTGTTTATGGGTCAGTCCTTCCTAGGACCATAGTGTACTAATGACAGAGACATGTTTATGGGTCAGTCCTTCCTAGGACCATAGTGTACTAATGACAGTGACATGTTTATGGGTCAGTCCTTCCTAGGACCATAGTGTACTAATGACAGAGACATGTTTATGGGTCAGTCCTTCCTAGGACCATAGTGTACTAATGTCAGTGACATGTCTATGGGTCAGTCCTTCCTAGGACCATAGTGTACTAATGTCAGTGACATGTTTATGGGTCAGTCCTTCCTAGGACCATAGTGCACTAATGACAGTGACATGTTTATGGGTCAGTCCTTCCTAGGACCATAGTGCACTAATGACAGTGACATGTTTATGGGTCAGTCCTTCCTAGGACCATAGTGTACTAATGACAGTGACATGTTTATGGGTCAGTCCTTCCTAGGACCACAGTGTACTAATGACAGTGACATGTTTATGGGTCAGTCCTTCCTAGGACCATAGTGTACTAATGACAGTGACATGTTTATGGGTCAGTCCCTCCTAGGACCATAGTGTACTAATGACAGTGACCTGTTTATGGGTCAGTCCTTCCTAGGACCATAGTGTACTAATGACAATGATATGTTTATGGGTCAGTCCTTCCTAGGACCATAGTGTACTAATGACAATGACATGTTTATGGGTCAGTCCTTCCTAGGACCACAGTGTACTAATGACAGTGACATGTTTATGGGTCAGTCCTTCCTAGCACCATAGTGTACTAATGACAGTGACGTGTTTATGGGTCAGTCCTTCCTAGGACCACAGTGTACTAATGACAGTGACATGTTTATGGGTCAGTCCTTCCTAGCACCATAGTGTACTAATGACAGTGACGTGTTTATGGGTCAGTCCTTCCTAGGACCATAGTGTACTAATGACATGTTTATGGGTCAGTCCTCCCTAGGACCATAGTGTAGTAATGACAGTGACATGTTTATGGGTCAGTCCTTCCTAGGACCATAATGTACTAATGACAGTGACCTGTTTATGGGTCAGTCCTTCCTAGGACCATAGTGTACTAATGACAGAGGCATGTTTATGGGTCAGTCCTTCCTAGGACCATAGTGTACTAATGTCAGTGACATGTTTATGGGTCAGTCCTTCCTAGGACCATAGTGCACTAATGACAGTGACATGTTTATGGGTCAGTCCTTCCTAGGACCATAGTGTACTAATGACAGTGACATGTTTATGGGTCAGTCCTTCCTAGGACCATAGTGTACTAATGTCAGTGACATGTTTATGGGTCAGTCCTTCCTAGGACCATAGTGTACTAATGACAGTGACATGTTTATGGGTCAGTCCTTCCTAGGACCACAGTGTACTAATGACAGTGACATGTTTATGGGTCAGTCCTTCCTAGGACCATAGTGTACTAATGACAGTGACATGTTTATGGGTCAGTCCTTCCTAGGACCATAGTGTACTAATGTCAGTGACATGTTTATGGGTCAGTCCTTCCTAGGACCATAGTGCACTAACGACAGTGACATGTTTATGGGTCAGTCCTTCCTAGGACCATAGTGTACTAATGACAGTGACATGTTTATGGGTCAGTCCTTCCTAGGACCACAGTGTACTAATGACAGTGACATGTTTATGGGTCAGTCCTTCCTAGGACCATAGTGTACTAATGACAGTGACATGTTTATGGGTCAGTCCTTCCTAGGACCACAGTGTACTAATGACAGTGACATGTTTATGGGTCAGTCCTCCCTAGGACCATAGTGCACTAATGACAGTGACACGTTTATGGGTCAGTCCTTCCTAGGACCACAGTGTACTAATGACAGTGACATGTTTATGGGTCAGTCCCTCCTAGGACCATAGTGTACTAATGACAATGATATGTTTATGGGTCAGTCCTTCCTAGCACCATAGTGTACTAATGACAGTGACATGTTTATGGGTCAGTCCTTCCTAGGACCACAGTGTACTAATGACAGTGACATGTTTATGGGTCAGTCCTTCCTAGGACCAAAGTGTACTAATGACAGTGACATGTTTATGGGTCAGTCCTTCCTAGGACCATAGTGTACTAATGACAATGATATGTTTATGGGTCAGTCCTTCCTAGCACCATAGTGTACTAATCACAGTGACATGTTTATGGGTCAGTCCTTCCTAGGACCACAGTGTACTAATGACAGTGACATGTTTATGGGTCAGTCCTTCCTAGGACCACAGTGTACTAATGACAGTGACATGTTTATGGGTCAGTCCTTCCTAGGACCACAGTGTACTAATGACAGTGACACGTTTATGGGTCAGTCCTTCCTAGGACCATAGTGCACTAATGTCAGTGACATGTTTATGGGTCAGTCCTTCCTAGAACCATAGTGTACTAATGACAGTGACATGTTTATGGGTCAGTCCCTCCTAGGACCATAGTGTACTAATGACAATGATATGTTTATGGGTCAGTCCTTCCTAGCACCATAGTGTACTAATGACAGTGACATGTTTATGGGTCAGTCCTTCCTAGGACCACAGTGTACTAATGACAGTGACATGTTTATGGGTCAGTCCTTCCTAGGACCACAGTGTACTAATGACAGTGACATGTTTATGGGTCAGTCCTTCCTAGGACCACAGTGTACTAATGACAGTGACACGTTTATGGGTCAGTCCTTCCTAGGACCATAGTGTAATAATGACAGTGACATGTTTATGGGTCAGTCCTTCCTAGGACCATAGTGTACTAATGACAGTGACATGTTTATGGGTCAGTCCTTCCTAGGACCATAGTGTACTAATGTCAGTGACATGTTTATGGGTCAGTCCTTCCTAGGACCATAGTGTACTAATGACAGTGACATGTTTATGGGTCAGTCCTCCCTAGGACCATAGTGTACTAATGACAGTGACACATTTATGGGTCAGTCCTTCCTAGGACCATAGTGTAATAATGACAGTGACATGTTTATGGGTCAGTCCTTCCTAGGACCATAGTGCACTAATGTCAGTGACATGTTTATGGGTCAGTCCTTCCTAGGACCATAGTGTAATAATGACAGTGACATGTTTATGGGTCAGTCCTTCCTAGGACCATAGTGTACTAATGACAGTGACATGTTTATGGGTCAGTCCTCCCTAGGACCATAGTGTACTAATGACAGTGACATGTTTATGGGTCAGTCCTTCCTAGGACCATAGTGTAGTAATGACATGTTTATGGGTCAGTCCTTCCTAGGACCACAGTGTACTAATGACATGTTTATGGGTCAGTCCTTCCTAGGACCATAGTGTACTAATGACAGTGACATGTTTATGGGTCAGTCCTTCCTAGGACCATAGTGTACTAATGACATGTTTATGGGTCAGTCCTCCCTAGGACCACAGTGTACTAATGACATGTTTATGGGTCAGTCCTTCCTAGGACCATAGTGTACTAATGTCATGTTTATGGGTCAGTCCTTCCTAGGACCATAGTGTACTAATGTCAGTGACATGTTTATGGGTCAGTCCTTCCTAGGACCACAGTGTACTAATGACATGTTTATGGGTCAGTCCTCCCTAGGACCATAGTGTACTAATGACATGTTTATGGGTCAGTCCTTCCTAGGACCATAGTGTACTAATGTCAGTGACATGTTTATGGGTCAGTCCTTCCTAGGACCATAGTGTACTAATGACATGTTTATGGGTCAGTCCTCCCTAGGACCATAGTGTACTAATGACATGTTTATGGGTCAGTCCTTCCTAGGACCATAGTGTACTAATGTCAGTGACATGTTTATGGGTCAGTCCTTCCTAGGACCACAGTGTACTAATGACAGTGACATGTTTATGGGTCAGTCCTTCCTAGGACCATAGTGTACTAATGACAGTGACATGTTTATGGTCAGTTCTTCCTAGGACCATAGTATAGTAATGACAGAGACATGTTTATGGGTCAGTCCTTCCTAGGACCATACTGTATTAATGACATGTTTATGGGTCAGTCCTCCCTAGGACCATAGTGTACTAATGACAGAGACATGTTTATGGGTCAGTCCTTCCTAGGACCATAGTGTACTAATGACAGTGACCTGTTTATGGGTCAGTCGTTCCTAGGACCATACTGTATTAATGACATGTTTATGGGTCAGTCCTCCCTAGGACCATAGTGTACTAATGACAGTGACATGTTTATGGGTCAGTCCTTCCTAGGACCATAGTGTACTAATGACATGTTTATGGGTCAGTCCTCCCTAGGACCACAGTGTACTAATGACATGTTTATGGGTCAGTCCTTCCTAGGACCATAGTGTACTAAAGTCATGTTTATGGGTCAGTCCTTCCTAGGACCATAGTGTACTAATGACAGTGACATGTTTATGGGTCAGTCCTTCCTAGGACCATAGTGTACTAATGACAGTGACATGTTTATGGGTCAGTCCTTCCTAGGACCACAGTGTACTAATGACAGTGACATGTTTATGGGTCAGTCCTTCCTAGGACCATAGTGTACTAATGTCAGTGACATGTTTATGGGTCAGTCCTTCCTAGGACCACAGTGTACTAATGACATGTTTATGGGTCAGTCCTCCCTAGGACCATAGTGTACTAATGACATGTTTATGGGTCAGTCCTTCCTAGGACCATAGTGTACTAATGTCAGTGACATGTTTATGGGTCAGTCCTTCCTAGGACCATAGTGTACTAATGACATGTTTATGGGTCAGTCCTCCCTAGGACCATAGTGTACTAATGACATGTTTATGGGTCAGTCCTTCCTAGGACCATAGTGTACTAATGTCAGTGACATGTTTATGGGTCAGTCCTTCCTAGGACCACAGTGTACTAATGACAGTGACATGTTTATGGGTCAGTCCTTCCTAGGACCATAGTGTACTAATGACAGTGACATGTTTATGGTCAGTTCTTCCTAGGACCATAGTGTACTAATGACAGTGACATGTTTATGGGTCAGTCCCTCCTAGGACCATACTGTATTAATGACATGTTTATGGGTCAGTCCTCCCTAGGACCATAGTGTACTAATGACAGAGACATGTTTATGGGTCAGTCCTTCCTAGGACCATAGTGTACTAATGACAGTGACCTGTTTATGGGTCAGTCGTTCCTAGGACCATACTGTATTAATGACATGTTTATGGGTCAGTCCTCCCTAGGACCATAGTGTACTAATGACAGTGACATGTTTATGGGTCAGTCCTTCCTAGGACCATAGTGTACTAATGACAGTGACCTGTTTATGGGTCAGTCATTCCTAGGACCATAATGTATTAATGACATGTTTATGGGTCAGTCCTCCCTAGGACCATAGTGTACTAATGACATGTTTATGGGTCAGTCCTTCCTAGGACCATAGTGTACTAATGTCAGTGACATGTTTATGGGTCAGTCCTTCCTAGGACCACAGTGTACTAATGACAGTGACATGTTTATGGGTCAGTCCTTCCTAGGACCACAGTGTACTAATGACAGTGACATGTTTATGGGTCAGTCCTTCCTAGGACCACAGTGTACTAATGACAGTGACATGTTTATGGGTCAGTCCTCCCTAGGACCATAGTGCACTAATGACAGTGACACGTTTATGGGTCAGTCCTTCCTAGGACCATAGTGTACTAATGACATTGACATGTTTATGGGTCAGTCCTTCCTAGGACCATAGTGTACTAATGACAGTGACATGTTTATGGGTCAGTCCCTCCTAGGACCATAGTGTACTAATGACAATGATATGTTTATGGGTTAGTCCTTCCTAGGACCATAGTGTACTAATGACAGTGACATGTTTATGGGTCAGTCCTTCCTAGGACCACAGTGTACTAATGACAGTGACATGTTTATCGGTCAGTCCTTCCTAGGACCACAGTGTACTAATGACAGTGACATGTTTATGGGTCAGTCCTTCCTAGGACCACAGTGTACTAATGACAGTGACATGTTTATGGGTCAGTCCTTCCTAGGACCACAGTGTACTAATGACAGTGACACGTTTATGGGTCAGTCCTTCCTAGGACCATAGTGCACTAATGTCAGTGACATGTTTATGGGTCAGTCCTTCCTAGGACCATAGTGTAATAATGACAGTGACATGTTTATGGGTCAGTCCTTCCTAGGACCATAGTGTACTAATGACAGTGACATGTTTATGGGTCAGTCCTCCCTAGGACCATAGTGTACTAATGACAGTGACATGTTTATGGGTCAGTCCTTCCTAGGACCATAGTGTACTAATGACATGTTTATGGGTCAGTCCTTCCTAGGACCACAGTGTACTAATGACATGTTTATGGGTCAGTCCTTCCTAGGACCATAGTGTACTAATGACAGTGACATGTTTATGGGTCAGTCCTCCCTAGGACCATAGTGTACTAATGACAGTGACATGTTTATGGGTCAGTCCTTCCTAGGACCATAGTGTACTAATGACATGTTTATGGGTCAGTCCTTCCTAGGACCATAGTGTACTAATGACATGTTTATGGGTCAGTCCTTCCTAGGACCATAGTGTACTAATGTCAGTGACATGTTTATGGGTCAGTCCTTCCTAGGACCATAGTGTACTAATGACAGTGACACGTTTATGGGTCAGTCCTTCCTAGGACCACAGTGTACTAATGACAGTGACATGTTTATGGGTCAGTCCTTCCTAGGACCATAGTGTACTAATGACATGTTTATGGGTCAGTCCTTCCTAGGACCATAGTGTACTAATGACATGTTTATGGGTCAGTCCTTCCTAGGACCACAGTGTACTAATGACAGTGACATGTTTATGGGTCAGTCCTTCCTAGGACCATAGTGTACTAATGACATGTTTATGGGTCAGTCCTTCCTAGGACCATAGTGTACTAATGACATGTTTATGGGTCAGTCCTTCCTAGGACCACAGTGTACTAATGACATGTTTATGGGTCAGTCCTTCCTAGGACCATAGTGTACTAATGACATGTTTATGGGTCAGTCCTTCCTAGGACCATAGTGTACTAATGTCAGTGACATGTTTATGGGTCAGTCCTTCCTAGGACCACAGTGTACTAATGACAGTGACATGTTTATGGGTCAGTCCTTCCTAGGACCATAGTGTACTAATGACAGTGAAATGTTTATGGTCAGTTCTTCCTAGGACCATAGTATAGTAATGACAGAGACATGTTTATGGGTCAGTCCTTCCTAGGACCATACTGTATTAATGACATGTTTATGGGTCAGTCCTTCCTAGGACCATAGTGTACTAATGACAGTGACATGTTTATGGGTCAGTCCTTCCTAGGACCATAGTGTACTAATGACAGTGACATGTTTATGGGTCAGTCCTTCCTAGGACCACAGTGTACTAATGACCGAGACATGTTTATGGGTCAGTCCTTCCTAGGACCACAGTGTACTAATGACAGTGACATGTTTATGGGTCAGTCCTTCCTAGGACCACAGTGTACTAATGACAGTGACATGTTTATGGGTCAGTCCTTCCTAGGACCATAGTGTACTAATGACAGTGACACGTTTATGGGTCAGTCCTTCCTAGGACCATAGTGTACTAATGTCAGTGACATGTTTATGGGTCAGTCCTTCCTAGGACCATAGTGTACTAATGACAGTGACATGTTTATGGGTCAGTCCTTCCTAGGACCACAGTGTACTAATGACAGTGACATGTTTATGGGTCAGTCCTTCCTAGGACCATAGTGTACTAATGACAGTGACATGTTTATGGGTCAGTCCTTCCTAGGACCATAGTGTACTAATGTCAGTGACATGTTTATGGGTCAGTCCTTCCTAGGACCATAGTGTACTAATGACAGTGACATGTTTATGGGTCAGTCCTTCCTAGGACCATAGTGTACTAATGTCAGTGACATGTTTATGGGTCAGTCCTTCCTAGGACCATAGTGTACTAATGACAGTGACATGTTTATGGGTCAGTCCTTCCTAGGACCATAGTGTACTAATGTCAGTGACATGTTTATGGGTCAGTGCTTCCTAGGACCATAGTGTACTAATGACAGTGACATGTTTATGAGTCAGTCCTTCCTAGGACCATAGTGTACTAATTACAGTGACATGTTTATGGGTCAGTCCTTCCTAGGACCATAGTGTACTAATGACAGTGACATGTTTATGGGTCAGTCCTTCCTAGGACCACAGTGTACTAATGACAGTGACACGTTTATGGGTCAGTCCTTCCTAGGACCATAGTGTACTAATGACAGTGACATGTTTATGGGTCAGTCCTTCCTAGCACCATAGTGTACTAATGACAGTGACATGTTTATGGGTCAGTCCTTCCTAGCACCATAGTGTACTAATGACAGTGACATGTTTATGGGTCAGTCCTTCCTAGGACCATAGTGTACTAACAGTGTCATTTATGAGTCAGTCCCTAAGTCCAAAGCGTAATAATGCAATTGACATGTTTATGGGTTAGTTGTTCCTAAAACCAAAGTGTGCATGGTGCCAGCCCAACATCTTTTAATCAGGTCTGGAGTAACATGCTAGTGTACAAGTATTAAGGTGAGTGCTGTCACTTAACAAGAATCCAGTCTGCTGTGGCGGGAGAAAATGTAATTGTCCTTTTCAGTGGGTAAGGTGGCCTACATACCCCAAACTTGGTGAGGGCATCCAGCTCTTCCAACATGTTCGGCCATTGTTGGGGCCACTCGCGCTTTATCATCTCCACCATAATGCGAGCCAGCATATCCTTAATGTGGCCTTCCTCTTCCAGGATGGAGTGAATCCCCTACACAAATCAATGAGAGAGTGTGAGAGCACACGCACGAGAGAGAGAAGGAAGGGAGCAGCAGAGCGAGAGGGGGAGCAACAGAGCGAGTGATAGGTTGCCTAGCAGAGTGCAAGTGATAGGTTGCCTAGCAGAGTGCAAGTGACAGGGAAGGATCGTGTGACTTTACTGTGTGACTGCGACAGGTTGCCTAGCAGAGTGCGGCAGGAAAGGATCGTGTGACTTTACTGTGTGACTGCGACAGGTTACCTAGCAGAGTGCGACAGGGAAGGATCGTGTGACTTTACTGTGTGACTGCGACAGGTTACCTAGCAGAGTGCGGCAGGAAAGGATCATGTGACTTTACTGTGTGACTGCGACAGGTTGCCTAGCAGAGTGCGGCAGGAAAGGATCATGTGACTTTACTGTGTGACTGCGACAGGTTGCCTAGCAGAGTGCAGCAGGAAAGGATCGTGTGACTTTACTGTGTGACTGCGACAGGTTGCCTAGCAGAGTGCAGCAGGAAAGGATCGTGTGACTTTACTGTGTGACTGCGACAGGTTACCTAGCAGAGTGCGGCAGGAAAGGATCGTGTGACTTTACTGTGTGACTGCGACAGGTTACCTAGCAGAGTGCGGCAGGGAAGGATCGTGTGACTTTACTGTGTGACTGCGACAGGTTGCCTAGCAGAGTGCGGCAGGGAAGGATCGTGTGACTTTACTGTGTGACTGCGACAGGTTACCTAGCAGAGTGCGACAGGGAAGGATCATGTGACTTTACTGTGTGACTGCGACAGGTTACCTAGCAGAGTGCGACAGGGAAGGATCGTGTGACTTTACTGTGTGACTGCGACAGGTTACCTAGCAGAGTGCGGCAGGAAAGGATCGTGTGACTTTACTGTGTGACTGCGACAGGTTGCCTAGCAGAGTGCGGCAGGGAAGGATCGTGTGACTTTACTGTGTGACTGCGACAGGTTGCCTAGCAGAGTGCGGCAGGGAAGGATCGTGTGACTTTACTGTGTGACTGCGACAGGTTACCTAGCAGAGTGCGGCAGGGAAGGATCATGTGACTTTACTGTGTGACTGCGACAGGTTGCCTAGCAGAGTGCGGCAGGGAAGGATCGTGTGACTTTACTGTGTGACTGCGACAGGTTGCCTAGCAGAGTGCGACAGGGAAGGATCGTGTGACTTTACTGTGTGACTGCGACAGGTTACCTAGCAGAGTGCGACAGGAAAGGATCATGTGACTTTACTGTGTGACTGCGACAGGTTACCTAGCAGAGTGCGGCAGGGAAGGATCATGTGACTTTACTGCGCACCAGTGATAGGTTACCTAGCAGAGTGCGGCAGGGAAGGATCGTGTGACTTTACTGTGTGACTGCGACAGGTTACCTAGCAGAGTGCGGCAGGAAAGGATCATGTGACTTTACTGCGCACCAGTGATAGGTTACCTAGCAGAGTGCGGCAGGGAAGGATCGTGTGACTTTACTGTGTGACTGCGACAGGTTACCTAGCAGAGTGCGGCAGGGAAGGATCATGTGACTTTACTGTGTGACTGCGACAGGTTACCTAGCAGAGTGCGGCAGGAAAGGATCATGTGACTTTACTGTGTGACTGCGACAGGTTACCTAGCAGAGTGCGGCAGGAAAGGATCATGTGACTTTACTGTGTGACTGCGACAGGTTACCTAGCAGAGTGCGGCAGGAAAGGATCATGTGACTTTACTGTGTGACTGCGACAGGTTACCTAGCAGAGTGCGGCAGGAAAGGATCATGTGACTTTACTGTGTGACTGCGACAGGTTACCTAGCAGAGTGCGGCAGGAAAGGATCATGTGACTTTACTGTGTGACTGCGACAGGTTACCTAGCAGAGTGCGGCAGGAAAGGATCATGTGACTTTACTGTGTGACTGCGACAGGTTACCTAGCAGAGTGCGGCAGGAAAGGATCGTGTGACTTTACTGTGTGACTGCGACAGGTTACCTAGCAGAGTGCGGCAGGAAAGGATCATGTGACTTTACTGTGTGACTGCGACAGGTTACCTAGCAGAGTGCGGCAGGAAAGGATCGTGTGACTTTACTGTGTGACTGCGACAGGTTGCCTAGCAGAGTGCGGCAGGAAAGGATCGTGTGACTTTACTGTGTGACTGCGACAGGTTACCTAGCAGAGTGCGGCAGGAAAGGATCATGTGACTTTACTGTGTGACTGCGACAGGTTACCTAGCAGAGTGCGGCAGGAAAGGATCGTGTGACTTTACTGTGTGACTGCGACAGGTTACCTAGCAGAGTGCGGCAGGGAAGGATCATGTGACTTTACTGTGTGACTGCGACAGGTTACCTAGCAGAGTGCGACAGGAAAGGATCGTGTGACTTTACTGTGAACCAGTGATAGGTTACCTAGCAGAGTGCGGCAGGAAAGGATCATGTGACTTTACTGTGTGACTGCGACAGGTTACCTAGCAGAGTGCGGCAGGGAAGGATCGTGTGACTTTACTGTGTGACTGCGACAGGTTGCCTAGCAGAGTGCGGCAGGAAAGGATCGTGTGACTTTACTGTGTGACTGCGACAGGTTACCTAGCAGAGTGCGGCAGGAAAGGATCATGTGACTTTACTGTGTGACTGCGACAGGTTGCCTAGCAGAGTGCGGCAGGAAAGGATCGTGTGACTTTACTGTGTGACTGCGACAGGTTACCTAGCAGAGTGCGGCAGGGAAGGATCATGTGACTTTACTGTGTGACTGCGACAGGTTGCCTAGCAGAGTGCGGCAGGGAAGGATCGTGTGACTTTACTGTGTGACTGCGACAGGTTACCTAGCAGAGTGCGGCAGGAAAGGATCGTGTGACTTTACTGTGTGACTGCGACAGGTTACCTAGCAGAGTGCGGCAGGGAAGGATCATGTGACTTTACTGTGTGACTGCGACAGGTTACCTAGCAGAGTGCGGCAGGGAAGGATCATGTGACTTTACTGTGTGACTGCGACAGGTTACCTAGCAGAGTGCGGCAGGAAAGGATCGTGTGACTTTACTGTGTGACTGCGACAGGTTGCCTAGCAGAGTGCGGCAGGGAAGGATCGTGTGACTTTACTGTGTGACTGCGACAGGTTACCTAGCAGAGTGCGGCAGGAAAGGATCGTGTGACTTTACTGTGTGACTGCGACAGGTTACCTAGCAGAGTGCGGCAGGGAAGGATCATGTGACTTTACTGTGTGACTGCGACAGGTTACCTAGCAGAGTGCAGCAGGAAAGGATCGTGTGACTTTACTGTGTGACTGCGACAGGTTACCTAGCAGAGTGCGGCAGGAAAGGATCATGTGACTTTACTGTGTGACTGCGACAGGTTACCTAGCAGAGTGCGGCAGGGAAGGATCATGTGACTTTACTGTGTGACTGCGACAGGTTACCTAGCAGAGTGCGGCAGGAAAGGATCATGTGACTTTACTGTGTGACTGCGACAGGTTACCTAGCAGAGTGCGGCAGGGAAGGATCGTGTGACTTTACTGTGTGACTGCGACAGGTTACCTAGCAGAGTGCGGCAGGGAAGGATCGTGTGACTTTACTGTGTGACTGCGACAGGTTACCTAGCAGAGTGCGGCAGGAAAGGATCGTGTGACTTTACTGTGTGACTGCGACAGGTTACCTAGCAGAGTGCGGCAGGAAAGGATCATGTGACTTTACTGTGTGACTGCGACAGGTTGCCTAGCAGAGTGCAGCAGGAAAGGATCGTGTGACTTTACTGTGTGACTGCGACAGGTTGCCTAGCAGAGTGCGGCAGGGAAGGATCGTGTGACTTTACTGTGTGACTGCGACAGGTTGCCTAGCAGAGTGCGGCAGGGAAGGATCGTGTGACTTTACTGTGTGACTGCGACAGGTTGCCTAGCAGAGTGCGGCAGGAAAGGATCATGTGACTTTACTGTGTGACTGCGACAGGTTGCCTAGCAGAGTGCAGCAGGAAAGGATCGTGTGACTTTACTGTGTGACTGCGACAGGTTACCTAGCAGAGTGCGGCAGGGAAGGATCATGTGACTTTACTGTGTGACTGCGACAGGTTGCCTAGCAGAGTGCGACAGGGAAGGATCGTGTGACTTTACTGTGTGACTGCGACAGGTTACCTAGCAGAGTGCGGCAGGGAAGGATCATGTGACTTTACTGTGTGACTGCGACAGGTTGCCTAGCAGAGTGCGGCAGGGAAGGATCATGTGACTTTACTGTGTGACTGCGACAGGTTACCTAGCAGAGTGCGGCAGGAAAGGATCGTGTGACTTTACTGTGTGACTGCGACAGGTTACCTAGCAGAGTGCGGCAGGGAAGGATCGTGTGACTTTACTGTGTGACTGCGACAGGTTACCTAGCAGAGTGCGGCAGGGAAGGATCATGTGACTTTACTGTGTGACTGCGACAGGTTGCCTAGCAGAGTGCGGCAGGGAAGGATCATGTGACTTTACTGTGTGACTGCGACAGGTTGCCTAGCAGAGTGCAGCAGGGAAGGATCATGTGACTTTACTGTGTGACTGCGACAGGTTGCCTAGCAGAGTGCGGCAGGAAAGGATCATGTGACTTTACTGTGTGACTGCGACAGGTTGCCTAGCAGAGTGCGGCAGGAAAGGATCGTGTGACTTTACTGTGTGACTGCGACAGGTTGCCTAGCAGAGTGCGGCAGGGAAGGATCATGTGACTTTACTGTGTGACTGCGACAGGTTGCCTAGCAGAGTGCGGCAGGGAAGGATCGTGTGACTTTACTGTGTGACTGCGACAGGTTGCCTAGCAGAGTGCGGCAGGAAAGGATCATGTGACTTTACTGTGTGACTGCGACAGGTTGCCTAGCAGAGTGCGGCAGGGAAGGATCATGTGACTTTACTGTGTGACTGCGACAGGTTACCTAGCAGAGTGCGGCAGGGAAGGATCATGTGACTTTACTGTGTGACTGCGACAGGTTACCTAGCAGAGTGCGGCAGGGAAGGATCGTGTGACTTTACTGTGTGACTGCGACAGGTTGCCTAGCAGAGTGCGGCAGGGAAGGATCGTGTGACTTTACTGTGTGACTGCGACAGGTTACCTAGCAGAGTGCGGCAGGAAAGGATCGTGTGACTTTACTGTGTGACTGCGACAGGTTACCTAGCAGAGTGCGGCAGGAAAGGATCATGTGACTTTACTGTGTGACTGCGACAGGTTGCCTAGCAGAGTGCAGCAGGAAAGGATCGTGTGACTTTACTGTGTGACTGCGACAGGTTACCTAGCAGAGTGCGGCAGGAAAGGATCGTGTGACTTTACTGTGTGACTGCGACAGGTTACCTAGCAGAGTGCGGCAGGGAAGGATCATGTGACTTTACTGTGTGACTGCGACAGGTTGCCTAGCAGAGTGCGGCAGGGAAGGATCATGTGACTTTACTGTGTGACTGCGACAGGTTGCCTAGCAGAGTGCGGCAGGGAAGGATCATGTGACTTTACTGTGTGACTGCGACAGGTTACCTAGCAGAGTGCAGCAGGAAAGGATCGTGTGACTTTACTGTGTGACTGCGACAGGTTGCCTAGCAGAGTGCAGCAGGAAAGGATCGTGTGACTTTACTGTGTGACTGCGACAGGTTACCTAGCAGAGTGCGGCAGGGAAGGATCGTGTGACTTTACTGTGTGACTGCGACAGGTTGCCTAGCAGAGTGCGGCAGGAAAGGATCATGTGACTTTACTGTGTGACTGCGACAGGTTACCTAGCAGAGTGCGGCAGGAAAGGATCGTGTGACTTTACTGTGTGACTGCGACAGGTTACCTAGCAGAGTGCAGCAGGAAAGGATCGTGTGACTTTACTGTGTGACTGCGACAGGTTGCCTAGCAGAGTGCGGCAGGGAAGGATCGTGTGACTTTACTGTGTGACTGCGACAGGTTACCTAGCAGAGTGCAGCAGGAAAGGATCGTGTGACTTTACTGTGTGACTGCGACAGGTTACCTAGCAGAGTGCAGCAGGAAAGGATCGTGTGACTTTACTGTGTGACTGCGACAGGTTGCCTAGCAGAGTGCAGCAGGAAAGGATCGTGTGACTTTACTGTGTGACTGCGACAGGTTACCTAGCAGAGTGCGGCAGGGAAGGATCGTGTGACTTTACTGTGTGACTGCGACAGGTTACCTAGCAGAGTGCAGCAGGAAAGGATCGTGTGACTTTACTGTGTGACTGCGACAGGTTGCCTAGCAGAGTGCGGCAGGGAAGGATCATGTGACTTTACTGTGTGACTGCGACAGGTTACCTAGCAGAGTGCGGCAGGAAAGGATCGTGTGACTTTACTGTGTGACTGCGACAGGTTGCCTAGCAGAGTGCAGCAGGAAAGGATCGTGTGACTTTACTGTGTGACTGCGACAGGTTGCCTAGCAGAGTGCGGCAGGAAAGGATCGTGTGACTTTACTGTGTGACTGCGACAGGTTGCCTAGCAGAGTGCGGCAGGGAAGGATCATGTGACTTTACTGTGTGACTGCGACAGGTTGCCTAGCAGAGTGCGGCAGGAAAGGATCGTGTGACTTTACTGTGTGACTGCGACAGGTTGCCTAGCAGAGTGCGGCAGGGAAGGATCGTGTGACTTTACTGTGTGACTGCGACAGGTTGCCTAGCAGAGTGCGGCAGGGAAGGATCGTGTGACTTTACTGTGTGACTGCGACAGGTTGCCTAGCAGAGTGCGGCAGGGAAGGATCATGTGACTTTACTGTGTGACTGCGACAGGTTGCCTAGCAGAGTGCAGCAGGAAAGGATCGTGTGACTTTACTGTGTGACTGCGACAGGTTGCCTAGCAGAGTGCGGCAGGAAAGGATCGTGTGACTTTACTGTGTGACTGCGACAGGTTGCCTAGCAGAGTGCGGCAGGGAAGGATCATGTGACTTTACTGTGTGACTGCGACAGGTTGCCTAGCAGAGTGCGGCAGGAAAGGATCGTGTGACTTTACTGTGTGACTGCGACAGGTTACCTAGCAGAGTGCGGCAGGGAAGGATCGTGTGACTTTACTGTGTGACTGCGACAGGTTACCTAGCAGAGTGCGGCAGGAAAGGATCATGTGACTTTACTGCGCACCAGTGACAGGTTGCCTAGCAGAGTGCGGCAGGGAAGGATCGTGTGACTGCGACAGGTTGCCTAGCAGAGTGCGGCAGGGAAGGATCGTGTGACTTTACTGCGCACCAGTGACAGGTTACCTAGCAGAGTGCGGCAGGGAAGGATCATGTGACTTTACTGTGTGACTGCGACAGGTTACCTAGCAGAGTGCGGCAGGAAAGGATCATGTGACTTTACTGTGTGACTGCGACAGGTTGCCTAGCAGAGTGCGGCAGGAAAGGATCATGTGACTTTACTGTGTGACTGCGACAGGTTACCTAGCAGAGTGCGGCAGGAAAGGATCATGTGACTTTACTGTGTGACTGCGACAGGTTGCCTAGCAGAGTGCGGCAGGGAAGGATCATGTGACTTTACTGTGTGACTGCGACAGGTTACCTAGCAGAGTGCGGCAGGAAAGGATCGTGTGACTTTATTGTGCACCAGTGATAGGTTACCTAGCAGAGTGCGGCAGGAAAGGATCGTGTGACTTTACTGTGTGACTGCGACAGGTTGCCTAGCAGAGTGCGGCAGGAAAGGATCGTGTGACTTTATTGTGCACCAGTGATAGGTTACCTAGCAGAGTGCGGCAGGGAAGGATCGTGTGACTTTATTGTGCACCAGTGATAGGTTACCTAGCAGAGTGCGGCAGGGAAGGATCGTGTGACTTTATTGTGCACCAGTGATAGGTTACCTAGCAGAGCTCAGCAGGGAAGGATCATGCAATCTATCACTTTAGCGTGTGACAGTAATAGGCTTCCTAGCAGAGTTCAGCAGGGAAGGGGGTCATCGCACACGGTTCTGTCTTCTGCTGCTCTACTTACTTTAGAGATCAACTCCAACACACTGCCCTTCAGGAATGTCTTGTCTGCCTGGGACATGTTATTCCAACGAAACCTGTGGAGAGGAGGTGAGGAAGGTCACTAGGTACACCATCACTAAGTCTAGCACACCAGAGAAGTGACATGGGACAGAATATGGCAGGGAGACCCTATCAATCGCAAGAGAGGCTCCCTGCAGAAGAACCTCACATTGGCGCAAGAGACAGGGAGGGAGCCAGAGCATGAGAGAACATAAGTTTTTGTGTGTGTGTGTGTGTGTGTGTGTGTGTGTGTGTGTCTTATACGAACAGAGGAACAAGACTGGTGATGAGTGTATACGCATTCTGCTAGTGCTAGCAGTAGAACAGTACAGAAAATCTGGGGTGCCACACATTATATAATAGCGTAGGAAAGAAAAGGTAGATCCATCAAGTTTAGTCTTTGCCTCATTATAACATAAAAGTGTGAAATTTACTTACCGATATTTCCTTTTCTTCTGTGTATCTCCCCAGCACAGGAAACAGTGGGTTTTATCTCCCACCTCCAGCTGGTAGGACCATATAATTTTGCATATATGCTTACTCCACCCCTTCCGCTCCAGTTATCTTGTATTAGCCGAGCTAAGTGATCTTAAAAAAAGAAATTTGAAATAATAAAGGGTGGGTGTGCCGGGGAGGTACACAGAAGAAAAGGATATATCGGTTAGTAAATTTCACCCTTTCTTCTGTGTACTCCCCGTCACAAGAAACGGTGGGATATAACAAAGCCACTGATTGGGAGGGAATAAACAATACAAACATCCTTAAACTACGGAGTATAAATATACATTCTAGTGAAAGCAAGATGCATCTTACCCTGGTCAAGAAGGGATCACCTCCTGCAGCACCTGACGTCCAAACTTGGCCTCTGCTGATGAGCTTACAACCAGTTTGTAATGTCTAATAAAGGTAGACATAGACGTCCAAGTGGCTGCTTTACAAATCTTTGTCGGGGAAGCACTTGCTTTGAGTGCCCAAGAGGTAGATACTGCTCTAGTAGAATGAGCTTTGATCTTAATAGGAGGGGCTAGGTTACCTTCCTTATATGTAGTTGTAACGCACTGCCTGATCCACCTAGCTATAGATGGTTTAGAAGCAGCTGACCGTTTCCTTTTTCCCTGGAAGTGGACAAATAGGGAGTCAGAGGACCTAAAATCCCTATTCCTGTCTAGATATGAGGAAATACACCTGACCAAGTCTAGGGAATGAAGCCTTACTTCCTTATCACCTGATGGATTATTACAAAATGAAGTAAAATCTCCTATGGAAATCAGAAACTACTTTACCCCTGAAACTAGGCTTCATTTTTAGGACCACTTTATCTTGATGAAAGGTCAAGTATGGACTCTGACGGGAAAGGGCCTGTAGCTCATTTACCCTCTTGCAGAGGTGATGGCTGTAATGAACACCGTCTTCCACATTAGGTGTTTGATAGAGATCTGATCAAGAGGTTCAAATAGATGAGAATCTATAAGCTGATTTAGGACAATATTCAAGTCCCAGGATGGAACTACTTAACTAATTTTCGGAAAGATCTTCTCAGCAGCCCTGATGAATAGAACCTTTTCTACCCAGTGCTTGACAAAAACTGCTGAAAGGGCTGGGACACCAGACTAAGGCCCATGTCAAATCAGTTTGGTAAAAATTCCAAGATTGTTCCTGTGGATACATCTTGCTTTGATATTTTGTTTCTGATGCACCAGCATCTGAAGGTTTTCCAGATTCGATCATGTATTCTATTAGTGGAGGATTTCCTACTAGAAATAATGGTGTTTGGTACTTTGTCTGAACAGCCTTTAGATCTTAAGTGTTGCCGTTCAACCTCCATGCTGTTAGGTGGAAAAAATTTGGGTTCTGATGTAGAAGAGGCCCTTGATGTAGTAGGTCCTTCCTGTTTGGGATTGGCCACGGTTCCTGTCATGATAATCTTACCATTTCTGAGAGCCATGTCCTTCTTGGACAGTTGGAGGCAATCAGAATAACTTCTGCTTTGTCCACCTTTATTTTTCTGAGTACTTCCTGTATCAAAGGAATAGGTAGAAACACATAGGCCAAGGAGAACATCCAGGGGTGCTTCAGGGCATCCTGGGCTACTGCCTTCTTGTTCTCCCATCTGGACAAAAATCTCCTGCATTTTTAATTTTTCTGTGTCGCCAATATTATCGGAACTCTCCATCTGCCTATGACCTGCTGATATACCTCTTGATTCAAAGACCACTCTCCTGGATTTATCCTTACCCTGCTTAGGTAATCTGCTTTGCTGTTTAGGACACCGGCGATGTGTGAAGCTGACAGGGCCTTCAAGTTTTTCTCCGCCCGTCTGAATATTGGATAGATTTCTTTGTTTAAGGTTATGTTGTTTGTTCCTCCTTGATTCCTTATGTACTGAACAGCTGACAAGTCAGATCTTACATGAACCGCTCTGTTGTATAGATGGTTTTGGAAGTGAAGAAGAGTATTTTACCACTCTTATCTCCAGAATGTTTATGTGCAATTTCCTTCAGCAGGTTTCCATCCTCCCTGAACTATTCTTGAGTCCCAGGTTCCTCCCCATCCTATGGGGCTTGCATCTGTATATATAATTTCCCATTGATGGTCTTCTAATGGGGCATCTTTCACTAGATTCTTCTTCTTTGTCCACCATAGTAGGCTTCTTCTGACCTCTGGTGGAAGGATGATTGAATGATGGGGATCTTGCTGGTGAATCCAACGTCTCAAAGTAAAGTAGCAAGTTTCTGGTGTGGTACCTTGACCATGGAACTATCTGAATGACTGAAGTCATGAGACCCAGACATGCCATAATTATTTGAGCTGTTTGTCTTTCTTCCCTCCTGAACTCCAGGATCCTCCTGATGATGTTGTGGATTCTGTCTTCTGACAGTGTTGCTAGTGCGTTCAGCATGTCTAGTCTTATTCCTAAGACAAGAGTAGGTTCTGAGTGGGACAGAGCAGGCTTTTTTCTGAATTGATCAGCCACCCCAAGTTTGTTAAATGTGTGATCACTGTCTGCGTGTGATCCCTTGCCTTTTCTTCTGACTCTGTAATGATCAGTATATCATCCAGATAAGGGATTATATGAATCCCTTTCTTTCTTATAGTTTCCAAGAAATCTGCTAGTACCTTTGTGAAGGTTCTGGGTGCAGTGGACAATTCGAATGGAAGACATCTGAATTGGAGGTGTCTTCATTCTATGACGAACCTGAGAAATCTTCGATCCTCTGTTCTCACTGGAATGTGATAATAGGCGTCTTGCAGATCTATTTTCGTTAGAAAGTTGTTGGGGCAGACTGACCTGATAACTGAGTTTACCGATTCCATCTTGAAGTGTTTCTGCTTCATATGGTTGATTGATTGATTTCAGATCCAGAATTATTCTGCATGCTCCTGAAGCTTTCGGCACTGCAAATAGAATGGAATAAATGCCAGAACACTTCTGTCCCCTCGGAACTTGTTCCACCACTCCCTTGTTGACTAGGTGTTGAACTTCCAATCTGAAAAGTTTGGCCTTTTGAGAATTCTTTGGCATTTTTGACTTTCTGAAGACCTGTTTTTTGGGGGGTCTTATGAATTCCAGCAGATATCCTGTCTGTAGGATGTTGCGTACCCATAGGTCTTCAGTCTTCCAATGATACCTGAAGTTGTGCAGGTGAACCCCGACCCGATTTGAAGACAGGACCCGCTGAATTTCAGAATTCTTTTTTGAAAGGCACCTTCTTGGGGAAATCTCTTCTAAATTAACCTCTGGCATTTTGGTTAGGCTGTTTTCTTCCTTCGCCTTGTCTACCTTGATGATATCTTCCTTGACTACGAAAGGAATAGTTTCTGGGTCTGCATTGGAAGGAACGAACTGGAGAAGATCTTGGTTTCCTTCCTTGTGGTAGAAAAGCACTACGTCCCCCAGTCAGTTTCTTAATAATTTCCTCCAGCTGATCTCCAAATAACCTATCTCCTTTAAAAAGTAAGGAAATGAACTTATTTTTTAGAAGGCACGTCTGCTCCCCAAGACTTCAACCACAGCGCTCTTCTTCTGATGAATAGTCAGAAGGATCCTGGCTATTCCAATATTCCATATCTTTTACAGATGACATACCCTCTCCTAGGTCCTCAACTCTGCATCTCTTCCTGGGGTTTGAAGCCTCCTGCATGGCTGTAAAGGTCTCTTTCATGGAAGTTTGCATCCATGATAGTAAGTTTTGACATTGGTGGGGTATTTCCTGCCCTGATGCTTTTTTCAAACAGTCTTAAGCATAATTTAGATCCCTGTACAGGAGTAGCCTTTTTGGTCACAGCCCATATAGACCTTCTCCTTAGAAGACTTGCTATCTGAAGTACCGGTCTCTTTAGAGGTTCCAGAATCAACATTCTCCTTAGAGGAGCTGCCCCTTAGCTGAGGTGGACATACTAACAAGTAAGTTCTACTGGATAAAACTACTAACTTTATTTTAAACTGAATAAAATTATAAATATATGTAGAACATCTCCTGCCTTGTCTTCACCTGGTTCTCCCTTATATAGTGTGTGTGTTCCATTGGTGGTTCTAGATCTTCTAACTGTTCCCCAAATAATTTTTCATAAGTAAATGGAAGAGACATCAATTTACTTTTTTACGAACTGTCTGGTCTCAACCATAAGGCTCTTCTTGTTGTAATGGATAATGCAGATGTTTTTTGCTGCAACTCTCAAGGAATTCATTGACGCATCACAGACAAAATTATTTGCCTCTTTAATAATAGCTACTTCTCTAAGTAACTTAGATCGTGATACAGGCGAGTCGATTTTCTCTTCTAGACTTGACAACCAAATACGCATGGTTCTGGCAATACAGACTAGGGAAGCTGCTACTTTCATGTTCTGGCCAATAAGGGAATACTGCTTCTTCAAGGCTGCTTCCATGCGTTTGTCCATTGGATCCTTTAAAGCGGCTCCATCTTCCAGTGGAATAGTAGTATATTAAGCAAGTCTTGATACTGCTGAATCAACTTTAGGTGGTGTAACCCAGTTATTAACTTCAGCTTCTTCAAACGGATACATTTTCATGAAGAGCTTTGTAGTGGATGATCTTATGGCTGTTCTTTTCCATTCGGAATTGAAGAAGTCATTAACAGAGTGGTGAACAGTAAAACATGGGGTTGACTTCTTATTTCCCATAAATGCTGTATCCAATATGCCCAATTGCTTCTGCTCCTCCACTAGTCCAAGTGTCTAAGATGCTTGAGGAATCCGTCAATCTTGTCGACACTAAATGCCCCAGAATCTTCCAGGATTTCGCCTTACTCTACCTCAGATGAATATTCTGATTCTGTTCTTGCAGACTGAACGTATCCTCAGACTGAATAGGCCTGCTGGGGGTTCCTTCCCCAGGATCCTCAAGTCTGGGTCTCTTTTTTGGTATAATGGCGTTCTACATTGCTATGTAGGTCTCCTGCATGAAGGCCTTCATCCAAGTGAAGGAATCTTGAAATTGGTTAGGCATATTGGTGATAGCAGCTTTATTAGTGCAATCCTGACAGACTGGAGGAATCAGAAGCTAACATCTTCTTGTTGCATCCAGGACAATTTTTAGATTTCTGGGGCCTCTCTTCTTTTGATGTTGAACCCTTATTAGATTTGTCTTTAGAAGTAGTTTTAGCTGAAGAGGACATAGCGGCTAAAGCTACAATAATCCCCAGTAACACCCAAATACAGATACCTGATGTAACGATTATCAAAATGAGTCAATATATATGTATATTTCTTACCTGTCTCTATGCTTGCATTCTTTATAGTGGCGTGCGGTTCACTTGTGGGACGCACAAAGTTCCTGCTTCCGGTTCTGGCTAGGCTATATCATCCGGGCACCAATGCCCCGCGTTCCTCAGGACTTCCTGTGCTGTGTGCGTTCCACGTTTGGAATACACACCGGGTTAGTGCGATCTGGCCCTGCTCTGTATGGGGCAGTGCTTCGCCTGATGTCCCGGGTCCCAGCGATCTTGGTGGGGTGTTGGGTGTAGGCCACAACCTCTCCTTTCCACAGATCTTTGCGGAGGATGGAGCAATGTGAGCCAGGTAGGCTTTTACTTTGCTTTATTACTATTTATAACAAAGGCTTCTGCCTCACGTCCCTCCAGCTGGTAGGACTGGAAAAAAAACGTGGAGGAAGGGGTGAAGTCACCGAATATAGAAATTTGACTGGTCCTACCAGCTGGAGGAGGGGAGATAAGCCCATATGTTTCTATGGTGCCGTGGAGTACACAGAGGAAATAATGTTATCCACGCTTGCTCAAGTACCCCTAGGACTTTATTTGCTTTTGCTGTTTAAGACTGGTCACTGCTTCCAAGTTTACAAGGATTCCCAGGTGTCTCTCTAGCAACAAGTCTCCTAAAATGATTACATTAAGTTTATAAGCAGCATTACATTTGGTGGGATTCTAAGGCTACAGTTGGAGACCAAAACTCGGTTGGGGTATCTGTGCGAGTCTGTGTCTGACAGTGTATAGGTAAACAAGGTTGGGGCATCAGATACTCTGTGTGAGATTCTGTGAGTACTGGGATAGTAGAGCATAAATCCCTTTTCTGCTAGTATTAGATATCATAGGTACTGGGATCTATCTACAGTTGAGGGTGGCCATTTCATTACAGCTGCGCCAGTCTGACAGCTAAAGGCTGGCACAATCCTGCATCCTCACTGCAGCTGCGCCAGTCAGACAGCTAAAGGCCGGCACAATCCCGCATCCTCACTGCAGCTGCGCCAGTCAGACAGCTAAAGGCCGGCACAATCCCGCATCCTCACTGAAGCTGCGCCAGTCAGACAGCTAAAGGCCGGCACAATCCCGCATCCTCACTGCAGCTGCGCCAGTCAGACAGCTAAAGGCCGGCACAATCCCGCATCCTCACTGAAGCTGCGCCAGTCAGACAGCTAAAGGCCGGCACAATCCCGCATCCTCACTGAAGCTGCGCCAGTCAGACAGCTAAAGGCTGGCACAATCCTGCATCCTCACTGCAGCTGCGCCAGTCAAACAGCTAAAGGCTGGCACAATCCCGCATCCTCACTGCAGCTGTGCCAGTCAGACAGCTAAAGGCCGGCACAATCCCGCATCCTCACTGCAGCTGTGCCAGTCAGACAGCTAAAGGCTGGCACTATCCTGCATCCTCACTGAAGCTGCGCCAGTCAGACAGCTAAAGGCCGGCACAATCCCGCATCCTCACTGCAGCTGTGCCAGTCAGACGGCTAAAGGCTGGCACAATCCCGCATCCTCACTGCAGCTGCATTATGGGATCCAGACAAGGCGCCATTCAAGTGCGTGTAAACTACACCAAGGGTTTAAAATGAAAATTCCACAGATTCCATTTGAATGTTTGGGCCACATTAACTTTCACTTGAAGAGTGTCCCATCCCTGGAATAATCCTAGTTTTGTACAACTGGAAAAGTCTGAAATACACATATTTCACTATAAATGATACCTTTTCCCTCGATGAGCCCGCATCCTTACACATCACTGCACTGAATGGGTAAAGCGACACTACACAGCACGGGGCACAGTTATCAGGACAAAAACTAACACATTCTGGATAAATCCAACTACACCATGGGGGGGGGGGGGAATAAACAAAACGAAATTCCTATAGATTTAAATTGGCAATTTAGCCTTGAATACTAGAGGTCTGTTTGCTTTGCAATGCGACTGAGACCTCAAGCATTCAATAGATTAAAAGCCCCATTTAGCCCAAACGTAACAGATTCCCCTACTGCGGAGCAGTTGGTTTGCTCCAGAACTGCACCTCTCTAGTGTGATGAATACGCCTGTTACATCGTCCAGATCAGGGATGTCTCAGATCTTCCGAGCCGATACAAAAAAATGGCATGGGCTGACGTCCTCTGCGCCAGTTCCTAGAAAACGCTGGTCGCACCTGCACACAGCGAGTCATCTCACCACACAGCAGGTGGCAGGAAGAGGCGGCTCAGTCAGCCCTGACTGCAACGTCTAGAGGAAACCCCAGGCTACAACCACAACCTCAGGCCTCACATAAACCTCAGAGTGCTGATAGTCTACCTGCACACCCCATCCATACACATACTGACTACACTGCTGGACACACAGACCTAAACATGGACTGTCACTACAACCACAACCTCAGGCATCACATAAACCTCAGAGTGCTGATACTCAGTCTACCTGCACACCCCATCCATACACATACTGACTGCACTGCTGGACACACGGACCTAAACATGGACTGTCACTACAACCACAACCTCAGGCCTCACATAAACCTCAGAGTGCTGATACTCAGTCTACCTGCACACCCCATCCATACACATACTGACTGCACTGCTGGACACACGGACCTAAACATGGACTGTCACTACAACCACAACCTCAGGCCTCACATAAACCTCAGAGTGCTGATAGTCAGTCTACCTGCACACCCCATCCATACACATACTGACTGCACTGCTGGACACACGGACCTAAACATGGACTGTCACTACAACCACAACCTCAGGCCTCACATAAACCTCAGAGTACTGATACTCAGTCTACCTGCACACCCCATCCATACACATACTGACTGCACTGCTGGACACACGGACCTAAACATGGACTGTCACTACAACCACAACCTCAGGCCTCACATAAACCTCAGAGTACTGATACTCAGTCTACCTGCACACCCCATCCATACACATACTGACTGCACTGCTGGACACATGGACCTAAACATGGACTGTCACTACAACCACAACCTCAGGCCTCACATAAACCTCAGAGTGCTGATACTCAGTCTACCTTCACACCCCATCCATACACATACTGACTGCACTGCTGGACACACGGACCTAAACATGGACTGTCACTACAACCACAACCTCAGGCCTCACATAAACCTCAGAGTGCTGATAGTCAGTCTACCTGCACACCCCATCCATACACATACTGACTGCACTGCTGGACACACAGACCTAAACATGGACTGTCACTACAACCACAACCTCAGGCCTCACATAAACCTCAGAGTACTGATACTCAGTCTACCTGCACACCCCATCCATACACATACTGACTACACTGCTGGACACACGGACCTAAACATGGACTGTCACTACAACCACAACCTCAGGCCTCACATAAACCTCAGAGTGCTGATACTCAGTCTACCTTCACACCCCATCCATACACATACTGACTGCACTGCTGGACACATGGACCTAAACATGGACTGTCACTACAATCACAACCTCAGGCCTCACATAAACCTCAGAGAGCTGATAGTCTACCTGCACACCCCATCCATACACATACTGACTGCACTGCTGGACACACGGACCTAAACATGGACTGTCACTACAACCACAGCCTCAGGCATCACATAAACCTCAGAGTGCTGATACTCAGTCTACCTGCACACCCCATCCATACACATACTGACTGCACTGCTGGACACACGGACCTAAACATGGACTGTCACTACAACCACAACCTCAGGCCTCACATAAACCTCAGAGTGCTGATAGTCTACCTGCACACCCCATCCATACACATACTGACTGCACTGCTGGACACATGGACCTAAACATGGACTGTCACTACAACCACAGCCTCAGGCATCACATAAACCTCAGAGTGCTGATACTCAGTCTACCTGTACACCCCATCCATACACATACTGACTGCACTGCTGGACACATGGACCTAAACATGGACTGTCACTACAATCACAACCTCAGGCCTCACATAAACCTCAGAGAGCTGATAGTCTACCTGCACACCCCATCCATACACATACTGACTGCACTGCTGGACACACGGACCTAAACATGGACTGTCACTACAACCACAGCCTCAGGCATCACATAAACCTCAGAGTGCTGATACTCAGTCTACCTGCACACCCCATCCATACACATACTGACTGCACTGCTGGACACACGGACCTAAACATGGACTGTCACTACAACCACAACCTCAGGCCTCACATAAACCTCAGAGTGCTGATACTCAGTCTACCTGTACACCCCAGTCATACATATACTGACTGCACTGCTGGACACACAGACCTAAACATGGACTGTCACTACAACCACAGCCTCAGGCATCACATAAACCTCAGAGTGCTGATACTCAGTCTACCTGCACACCCCATCCATACACATACTGACTGCACTGCTGGACACACGGACCTAAACATGGACTGTCACTACAACCACAACCTCAGGCCTCACATAAACCTCAGAGTGCTGATACTCAGTCTACCTGCACACCCCATCCATACACATACTGACTGCACTGCTGGACACACGGACCTAAACATGGACTGTCACTACAATCACAACCTCAGGCCTCACATAAACCTCAGAGTGCTGATACTCAGTCTACCTGCACACCCCATCCATACACATACTGACTGCACTGCTGGACACACGGACCTAAACATGGACTGTCACTACAACCACAACCTCAGGCCTCACATAAACCTCAGAGTGCTGATACTCAGTCTACCTGCACACCCCATCCATACACATACTGACTGCACTGCTGGACACACAGACCTAAACATGGACTGTCACTACAACCACAACCTCAGGCCTCACATAAACCTCAGAGTACCACTACTCAGTCTACCTGCACACCCCATCCATACACATACTGACTGCACTGCTGGACACACAGACCTAAACATGGACTGTCACTACAACCACAACCTCAGGCCTCACATAAACCTCAGAGTGCTGATACTCAGTCTACCTGCACACCCCAGTCATACACATACTGACTGCACTGCTGGACACACGGACCTAAACATGGACTGTCACTACAACCACAACCTCAGGCCTCACATAAACCTCAGAGTGCTGATAGTCTACCTGCACACCCCATCCATACACATACTGACTGCACTGCTGGACACAATGACCTAAACGTGGACTGTCACTACAACCACAACCTCAGGCCTCACATAAACCTCAGAGTGCTGATACTCAGTCTACCTGCACACCCCATCCATACACATACTGACTGCACTGCTGGACACACGGACCTAAACATGGACTGTCACTACAACCACAACCTCAGGCCTCACATAAACCTCAGAGTGCTGATACTCAGTCTACCTGTACACCCCATCCATACATATACTGACTGCACTGCTGGACACACGGACCTAAACATGGACTGTCACTACAACCACAACCTCAGGCCTCACATAAACCTCAGAGTGCTGATACTCAGTCTACCTGCACACCCCATCCATACATATACTGACTGCACTGCTGGACACACGGACCTAAACATGGACTGTCACTACAACCACAACCTCAGGCCTCACATAAACCTCAGAGTGCTGATACTCAGTCTACCTGCACACCCCATCCATACATATACTGACTGCACTGCTGGACACACGGACCTAAACATGGACTGTCACTACAACCACAACCTCAGGCCTCACATAAACCTCAGAGTGCTGATACTCAGTCTACCTGCACACCCCATCCATACACATACTGACTGCACTGCTGGACACACGGACCTAAACATGGACTGTCACTACAACCACAACCTCAGGCCTCACATAAACCTCAGAGTGCTGATACTCAGTCTACCTGCACACCCCATCCATACACATACTGACTGCACTGCTGGACACACGGACCTAAACATGGACTGTCACTACAACCACAACCTCAGGCCTCACATACACCTCAGAGTGCTGATACTCAGTCTACCTGCACACCCCATCCATACACATACTGACTGCACTGCTGGACACACGGACCTAAACATGGACTGTCACTACAACCACAACCTCAGGCCTCACATAAACCTCAGAGTGCTGATACTCAGTCTACCTGTACACCCCATCCATACACATACTGACTGCACTGCTGGACACACGGACCTAAACATGGACTGTCACTACAACCACAACCTCAGGCCTCACATAAACCTCAGAGTGCTGATACTCAGTCTACCTGCACACCCCATCCATACACATACTGACTGCACTGCTGGACTCACGGACCTAAACATGGACTGTCACTACAACCACAACCTCAGGCCTCACATAAACCTCAGAGTGCTGATACTCAGTCTACCTGTACACCCCATCCATACACATACTGACTACACTGCTGGACACACGGACCTAAACATGGACTGTCACTACAACCACAACCTCAGGCCTCACATAAACCTCAGAGTGCTGATACTCAGTCTACCTGCACACCCCATCCATACACATACTGACTGCACTGCTGGACACGGACCTAAACATGGACTGTCACTACAACCACAACCTCAGGCCTCACATACACCTCAGAGTGCTGATACTCAGTCTACCTGTACACCCCATCCATACACATACTGACTGCACTGCTGGACACACGGACCTAAACATGGACTGTCACTACAACCACAACCTCAGGCCTCACATACACCTCAGAGTGCTGATACTCAGTCTACCTGCAGACCCCAGTCATACACATACTGACTACACTGCTGGACACACGGACCTAAACATGGACTGTCACTACAACCACAACCTCAGGCCTCACATAAACCTCAGAGTGCTGATACTCAGTCTACCTGCACACCCCATCCATACACATACTGACTACACTGCTGGACACACGGACCTAAACATGGACTGTCACTACAACCACAACCTCAGGCCTCACATAAACCTCAGAGTGCTGATACTCAGTCTACCTGCACACCCCATCCATACACATACTGACTGCACTGCTGGACACATAGACCTAAACATGGACTGTCACTACAACCACAACCTCAGGCCTCACATACACCTCAGAGTGCTGATACTCAGTCTACCTGCACACCCCAGTCATACACATACTGACTACACTGCTGGACACACGGACCTAAACATGGACTGTCACTACAACCACAACCTCAGGCCTCACATACACCTCAGAGTGCTGATACTCAGTCTACCTGCAGACCCCATCCATACACATACTGACTGCACTGCTGGACACACGGACCTAAACATGGACTGTCACTACAACCACAACCTCAGGCCTCACATAAACCTCAGAGTGCTGATACTCAGTCTACCTGCACACCCCATCCATACATATACTGACTGCACTGCTGGACACACGGACCTAAACATGGACTGTCACTACAACCACAACCTCAGGCCTCACATAAACCTCAGAGTGCTGATACTCAGTCTACCTGCACACCCCATCCATACACATACTGACTGCACTGCTGGACACACGGACCTAAACATGGACTGTCACTACAACCACAACCTCAGGCCTCACATAAACCTCAGAGTGCTGATACTCAGTCTACCTGCACACCCCATCCATACACATACTGACTGCAGTGCTGGACACACGGACCTAAACATGGACTGTCACTACAACCACAACCTCAGGCCTCACATACACCTCAGAGTGCTGATACTCAGTCTACCTGCACACCCCATCCATACACATACTGACTGCACTGCTGGACACAATGACCTAAACATGGACTGTCACTACAACCACAACCTCAGGCCTCACATAAACCTCAGAGTGCTGATACTCAGTCTACCTGTACACCCCATCCATACACATACTGACTACACTGCTGGACACAGGGACCTAAACATGGACTGTCACTACAACCACAACCTCAGGCCTCACATAAACCTCAGAGTGCTGATACTCAGTCTACCTGCACACCCCATCCATACACATACTGACTGCACTGCTGGACACACGGACCTAAACATGGACTGTCACTACAACCACAGCCTCAGGCCTCACATAAACCTCAGAGTGCTGATACTCAGTCTACCTGCACACCCCATCCATACACATACTGACTGCACTGCTGGACACAGGGACCTAAACATGGACTGTCACTACAACCACAACCTCAGGCCTCACATACACCTCAGAGTGCTGATACTCAGTCTACCTGCACACCCCATCCATACATATACTGACTGCAGTGCTGGACACACGGACCTAAACATGGACTGTCACTACAACCACAACCTCAGGCCTCACATACACCTCAGAGTGCTGATACTCAGTCTACCTGCACACCCCATCCATACACATACTGACTGCACTGCTGGACACAGGGATATAAACATGGACTGTCACTACAACCACAACCTCAGGCCTCACATAAACCTCAGAGTGCTGATACTCAGTCTACCTGCACACCCCATCCATACACATACTGACTGCACTGCTGGACACAGGGACCTAAACATGGACTGTCACTACAACCACAACCTCAGGCCTCACATACACCTCAGAGTGCTGATACTCAGTCTACCTGCACACCCCATCCATACATATACTGACTGCACTGCTGGACACACCGACCTAAACATGGACTGTCACTACAACCACAACCTCAGGTCTCACATAAACCTCAGAGTGCTGATACTCAGTCTACCTGCACACCCCATCCATACACATACTGACTGCAGTGCTGGACACACGGACCTAAACATGGACTGTCACTACAACCACAACCTCAGGCCTCACATAAACCTCAGAGTGCTGATACTCAGTCTACCTGCACACCCCATCCATACACATACTGACTGCACTGCTGGACACACAGACCTAAACATGGACTGTCACTACAACCACAACCTCAGGCCTCACATAAACCTCAGAGTGCTGATACTCAGTCTACCTGCACACCCCATCCATACATATACTGACTGCACTGCTGGACACACGGACCTAAACATGGACTGTCACTACAACCACAACCTCAGGCCTCACATAAACCTCAGAGTGCTGATACTCAGTCTACCTGCACACCCCATCCATACATATACTGACTGCACTGCTGGACACACGGACCTAAACATGGACTGTCACTACAACCACAACCTCAGGCCTCACATAAACCTCAGAGTGCTGATACTCAGTCTACCTGCACACCCCATCCATACATATACTGACTGCACTGCTGGACACACAGACCTAAACATGGACTGTCACTACAACCACAACCTCAGGCCTCACATAAACCTCAGAGTGCTGATACTCAGTCTACCTGCACACCCCATCCATACATATACTGACTGCACTGCTGGACACACGGACCTAAACATGGACTGTCACTACAACCACAACCTCAGGCCTCACATAAACCTCAGAGTGCTGATACTCAGTCTACCTGCACACCCCATCCATACACATACTGACTGCACTGCTGGACACACGGACCTAAACATGGACTGTCACTACAACCACAACCTCAGGCCTCACATAAACCTCAGAGTACTGATACTCAGTCTACCTGCACACCCCATCCATACACATACTGACTGCACTGCTGGACACACGGACCTAAACATGGACTGTCACTACAATCACAACCTCAGGCCTCACATAAACCTCAGAGTGCTGATACTCAGTCTACCTGCACACCCCATCCATACACATACTGACTGCACTGCTGGACACACGGACCTAAACATGGACTGTCACTACAATCACAACCTCAGGCCTCACATAAACCTCAGAGTGCTGATACTCAGTGTACCTGCACACCCCAGTCATACAGATACTGACTGCACTGCTGGACACAGGGACCTAAACATGGACTGTCACTACAACCACAACCTCAGGCCTCACATACACCTCAGAGTGCTGATACTCAGTCTACCTGTACACCCCATCCATACACATACTGACTGCACTGCTGGACACACAGACCTAAACATGGACTGTCACTACAATCACAACCTCAGGCCTCACATAAACCTCAGAGTGCTGATACTCAGTCTACCTGCACACCCCATCCATACACATACTGACTGCACTGCTGGACACACGGACCTAAACATGGACTGTCACTACAACCACAACCTCAGGCCTCACATAAACCTCAGAGTGCTGATACTCAGTCTACCTGCACACCCCATCCATACACATACTGACTGCACTGCTGGACACAGGGACCTAAACATGGACTGTCACTACAACTACAACCTCAGGCCTCACATACACCTCAGAGTGCTGATACTCAGTCTACCTGTACACCCCATCCATACACATACTGACTGCACTGCTGGACACACAGACCTAAACATGGACTGTCACTACAATCACAACCTCAGGCCTCACATAAACCTCAGAGTGCTGATACTCAGTCTACCTGCACACCCCATCCATACACATACTGACTGCACTGCTGGACACACGGACCTAAACATGGACTGTCACTACAACCACAACCTCAGGCCTCACATACACCTCAGAGTGCTGATACTCAGTCTACCTGCACACCCCATCCATACACATACTGACTACACTGCTGGACACACGGACCTAAACATGGACTGTCACTACAACCACAACCTCAGGCCTCACATAAACCTCAGAGTGCTGATACTCAGTCTACCTGCACACCCCATCCATACACATACTGACTGCACTGCTGGACACAGGGACCTAAACATGGACTGTCACTACAACCACAACCTCAGGCCTCACATAAACCTCAGAGTGCTGATACTCAGTCTACCTGCACACCCCATCCATACACATACTGACTGCACTGCTGGACACACAGACCTAAACATGGACTGTCACTACAACCACAACCTCAGGCCTCACATAAACCTCAGAGTGCTGATACTCAGTCTACCTGTACACCCCATCCATACACATACTGACTGCACTGCTGGACACACAGACCTAAACATGGACTGTCACTACAACCACAACCTCAGGCCTCACATAAACCTCAGAGTGCTGATACTCAGTCTACCTGCACACCCCATCCATACACATACTGACTGCACTGCTGGACACAGGGACCTAAACATGGACTGTCACTACAACCACAACCTCAGGCCTCACATAAACCTCAGAGTGCTGATACTCAGTCTACCTGCACACCCCATCCATACACATACTGACTGCACTGCTGGACACAGGGACCTAAACATGGACTGTCACTACAACCACAACCTCAGGCCTCACATAAACCTCAGAGTGCTGATACTCAGTCTACCTGCACACCCCATCCATACATATACTGACTGCACTGCTGGACACACGGACCTAAACATGGACTGTCACTACAACCACAACCTCAGGCCTCACATAAACCTCAGAGTGCTGATACTCAGTCTACCTGCACACCCCATCCATACACATACTGACTGCACTGCTGGACACAGGGACCTAAACATGGACTGTCACTACAACCACAACCTCAGGCCTCACATAAACCTCAGAGTACTGATGCTCAGTCTACCTGCACACCCCATCCATACACATACTGACTGCACTGCTGGACACACGGACCTAAACATGGACTGTCACTACAACCACAACCTCAGGCCTCACATAAACCTCAGAGTGCTGATACTCAGTCTACCTGCACACCCCATCCATACACATACTGACTGCACTGCTGGACACACGGACCTAAACATGGACTGTCACTACAATCACAACCTCAGGCCTCACATAAACCTCAGAGTGCTGATACTCAGTCTACCTGCACACCCCATCCATACACATACTGACTGCACTGCTGGACACACAGACCTAAACATGGACTGTCACTACAACCACAACCTCAGGCCTCACATAAACCTCAGAGTGCTGATACTCAGTCTACCTGCACACCCCATCCATACATATACTGACTGCACTGCTGGACACATAGACCTAAACATGGACTGTCACTACAACCACAGCCTCAGGCCTCACATAAACCTCAGAGTGCTGATACTCAGTCTACCTGCACACCCCATCCATACACATACTGACTGCACTGCTGGACACACGGACCTAAACATGGACTGTCACTACAACCACAACCTCAGGCCTCACATAAACCTCAGAGTGCTGATACTCAGTCTACCTGCACACCCCATCCATACATATACTGACTGCACTGCTGGACACACGGACCTAAACATGGACTGTCACTACAACCACAACCTCAGGCCTCACATAAACCTCAGAGTGCTGATACTCAGTCTACCTGCACACCCCATCCATACATATACTGACTGCACTGCTGGACACACGGACCTAAACATGGACTGTCACTACAACCACAACCTCAGGCCTCACATAAACCTCAGAGTGCTGATACTCAGTCTACCTGCACACCCCATCCATACACATACTGACTGCACTGCTGGACACAATGACCTAAACATGGACTGTCACTACAACCACAACCTCAGGCCTCACATAAACCTCAGAGTGCTGATACTCAGTCTACCTGCACACCCCATCCATACACATACTGACTGCACTGCTGGACACACGGACCTAAACATGGACTGTCACTACAACCACAACCTCAGGCCTCACATAAACCTCAGAGTGCTGATACTCAGTCTACCTGCACACCCCATCCATACACATACTGACTGCACTGCTGGACACACGGACCTAAACATGGACTGTCACTACAACCACAACCTCAGGCCTCACATAAACCTCAGAGTGCTGATACTCAGTCTACCTGCACACCCCATCCATACACATACTGACTGCACTGCTGGACACATGGACCTAAACATGGACTGTCACTACAACCACAACCTCAGGCCTCACATAAACCTCAGAGTGCTGATACTCAGTCTACCTGCACACCCCATCCATACACATACTGACTACACTGCTGGACACACGGACCTAAACATGGACTGTCACTACAACCACAACCTCAGGCCTCACATACACCTCAGAGTGCTGATACTCAGTCTACCTGCACACCCCAGTCATACACATACTGACTGCACTGCTGGACACACGGACCTAAACATGGACTGTCACTACAACCACAACCTCAGGCCTCACATAAACCTCAGAGTGCTGATACTCAGTCTACCTGCACACCCCATCCATACACATACTGACTGCACTGCTGGACACACGGACCTAAACATGGACTGTCACTACAACCACAACCTCAGGCCTCACATAAACCTCAGAGTGCTGATACTCAGTCTACCTGCACACCCCATCCATACACATACTGACTGCACTGCTGGACACATGGACCTAAACATGGACTGTCACTACAACCACAACCTCAGGCCTCACATAAACCTCAGAGTGCTGATAGTCTACCTGCACACCCCATCCATACACATACTGACTGCACTGCTGGACACACGGACCTAAACATGGACTGTCACTACAACCACAACCTCAGGCCTCACATAAACCTCAGAGTGCTGATACTCAGTCTACCTGTACACCCCATCCATACACATACTGACTACACTGCTGGACACACGGACCTAAACATGGACTGTCACTACAACCACAACCTCAGGCCTCACATAAACCTCAGAGTGCTGATAGTCTACCTGCACACCCCATCCATACACATACTGACTGCACTGCTGGACACAATGACCTAAACATGGACTGTCACTACAACCACAACCTCAGGCCTCACATAAACCTCAGAGTGCTGATAGTCTACCTGCACACCCCATCCATACACATACTGACTACACTGCTGGACACACAGACCTAAACATGGACTGTCACTACAACCACAACCTCAGGCCTCACATAAACCTCAGAGTGCTGATACTCAGTCTACCTGCACACCCCATCCATACACATACTGACTGCACTGCTGGACACAGGGATATAAACATGGACTGTCACTACAACCACAACCTCAGGCCTCACATAAACCTCAGAGTGCTGATACTCAGTCTACCTGCACACCCCATCCATACACCTACTGACTGCACTGCTGGACACATGGACCTAAACATGGACTGTCACTACAACCACAACCTCAGGCCTCACATAAACCTCAGAGTGCTGATAGTCTACCTGCACACCCCATCCATACACATACTGACTGCACTGCTGGACACAATGACCTAAACATGGACTGTCACTACAACCACAACCTCAGGCCTCACATAAACCTCAGAGTGCTGATAGTCTACCTGCACACCCCATCCATACACATACTGACTACACTGCTGGACACACAGACCTAAACATGGACTGTCACTACAACCACAACCTCAGGCCTCACATAAACCTCAGAGTGCTGATACTCAGTCTACCTGCACACCCCATCCATACACATACTGACTGCACTGCTGGACACAGGGATATAAACATGGACTGTCACTACAACCACAACCTCAGGCCTCACATAAACCTCAGAGTGCTGATACTCAGTCTACCTGCACACCCCATCCATACACCTACTGACTGCACTGCTGGACACATGGACCTAAACATGGACTGTCACTACAACCACAACCTCAGGCCTCACATAAACCTCAGAGTGCTGATACTCAGTCTACCTGCACACCCCATCCATACACATACTGACTGCACTGCTGGACACATGGACCTAAACATGGACTGTCACTACAACCACAACCTCAGGCCTCACATAAACCTCAGAGTGCTGATAGTCTACCTGCACACCCCATCCATACACATACTGACTGCACTGCTGGACACATAGACCTAAACATGGACTGTCACTACAACCACAACCTCAGGCCTCACATAAACCTCAGAGTGCTGATAGTCTACCTGCACACCCCATCCATACACATACTGACTGCACTGCTGGACACACGGACCTAAACATGGACTGTCACTACAACCACAACCTCAGGCCTCACATAAACCTCAGAGTGCTGATACTCAGTCTACCTGCACACCCCATCCATACACATACTGACTGCACTGCTGGACACACGGACCTAAACATGGACTGTCACTACAACCACAACCTCAGGCCTCACATAAACCTCAGAGTGCTGATACTCAGTCTACCTGCACACCCCATCCATACACATACTGACTGCACTGCTGGACACACAGACCTAAACATGGACTGTCACTACAACCACAACCTCAGGCCTCACATAAACCTCAGAGTGCTGATACTCAGTCTACCTGCACACCCCATCCATACATATACTGACTGCACTGCTGGACACACGGACCTAAACATGGACTGTCACTACAACCACAACCTCAGGCCTCACATACAACTCAGAGTGCTGATACTCAGTCTACCTGCACACCCCATCCATACACATACTGACTGCACTGCTGGACACACGGACCTAAACATGGACTGTCACTACAACCACAACCTCAGGCCTCACATAAACCTCAGAGTGCTGATACTCAGTCTACCTGCACACCCCAGTCATACATATACTGACTGCACTGCTGGACACACGGACCTAAACATGGACTGTCACTACAACCACAACCTCAGGCCTCACATAAACCTCAGAGTGCTGATACTCAGTCTACCTGCACACCCCATCCATACACATACTGACTGCACTGCTGGACACACGGACCTAAACATGGACTGTCACTACAACCACAACCTCAGGCCTCACATAAACCTCAGAGTACTGATACTCAGTCTACCTGCACACCCCATCCATACACGTACTGACTGCACTGCTGGACACACAGACCTAAACATGGACTGTCACTACAACCACAACCTCAGGCATCACATAAACCTCAGAGTGCTGATACTCAGTCTACCTGCACACCCCATCCATACACATACTGACTGCACTGCTGGACACACGGACCTAAACATGGACTGTCACTACAACCACAACCTCAGGCCTCACATAAACCTCAGAGTGCTGATACTCAGTCTACCTGCACACCCCATCCATACACATACTGACTGCACTGCTGGACACACGGACCTAAACATGGACTGTCACTACAACCACAACCTCAGGCCTCACATAAACCTCAGAGTGCTGATACTCAGTCTACCTGCACACCCCATCCATACACATACTGACTGCACTGCTGGACACACGGACCTAAACATGGACTGTCACTACAACCACAACCTCAGGCCTCACATAAACCTCAGAGTGCTGATACTCAGTCTACCTGCACACCCCATCCATACACATACTGACTGCACTGCTGGACACACGGACCTAAACATGGACTGTCACTACAACCACAACCTCAGGCCTCACATAAACCTCAGAGTGCTGATACTCAGTCTACCTGCACACCCCATCCATACACATACTGACTGCACTGCTGGACACACGGACCTAAACATGGACTGTCACTACAACCACAGCCTCAGGCCTCACATAAACCTCAGAGTGCTGATAGTCTACCTGCACACCCCATCCATACACATACTGACTGCACTGCTGGACACAGGGACCTAAACATGGACTGTCACTACAACCACAACCTCAGGCCTCACATAAACCTCAGAGTGCTGATACTCAGTCTACCTGCACACCCCAGCCATACACATACTGACTGCACTGCTGGACACACGGACCTAAACATGGACTGTCACTACAACCACAACCTCAGGCCTCACATAAACCTCAGAGTGCTGATACTCAGTCTACCTGCACACCCCATCCATACACATACTGACTGCACTGCTGGACACACGGACCTAAACATGGACTGTCACTACAACCACAACCTCAGGCCTCACATAAACCTCAGAGTGCTGATACTCAGTCTACCTGCACACCCCATCCATACATATACTGACTGCACTGCTGGACACACGGACCTAAACATGGACTGTCACTACAACCACAACCTCAGGCCTCACATAAACCTCAGAGTGCTGATACTCAGTCTACCTGCACACCCCATCCATACACATACTGACTGCACTGCTGGACACATGGACCTAAACATGGACTGTCACTACAACCACAACCTCAGGCCTCACATACACCTCAGAGTGCTGATACTCAGTCTACCTGTACACCCCATCCATACACATACTGACTGCACTGCTGGACACACGGACCTAAACATGGACTGTCACTACAACCACAACCTCAGGCCTCACATAAACCTCAGAGTGCTGATACTCAGTCTACCTGCACACCCCATCCATACACATACTGACTGCACTGCTGGACACACGGACCTAAACATGGACTGTCACTACAACCACAACCTCAGGCCTCACATAAACCTCAGAGTGCTGATACTCAGTCTACCTGCACACCCCATCCATACACATACTGACTGCACTGCTGGACACACGGACCTAAACATGGACTGTCACTACAACCACAACCTCAGGCCTCACATAAACCTCAGAGAGCTGATACTCAGTCTACCTGCACACCCCATCCATACACATACTGACTGCACTGCTGGACACACTGGACCTAAACATGGACTGTCACTACAACCACAACCTCAGGCCTCACATAAACCTCAGAGTGCTGATACTCAGTCTACCTGCACACCCCATCCATACACATACTGACTGCACTGCTGGACACATGGACCTAAACATGGACTGTCACTACAACCACAACCTCAGGCATCACATAAACCTCAGAGTGCTGATACTCAGTCTACCTGCACACCCCATCCATACATATACTGACTGCACTGCTGGACACACAGACCTAAACATGGACTGTCACTACAACCACAACCTCAGGCCTCACATAAACCTCAGAGTACTGATACTCAGTCTACCTGCACACCCCATCCATACACATACTGACTGCACTGCTGGACACACGGACCTAAACATGGACTGTCACTACAACCACAACCTCAGGCCTCACATAAACCTCAGAGTGCTGATAGTCTACCTGCACACCCCATCCATACACATACTGACTGCACTGCTGGACACACAGACCTAAACATGGACTGTCACTACAACCACAACCTCAGGCCTCACATAAACCTCAGAGTGCTGATACTCAGTCTACCTGCACACCCCATCCATACACATACTGACTGCACTGCTGGACACACGGACCTAAACATGGACTGTCACTACAACCACAACCTCAGGCCTCACATAAACCTCAGAGTGCTGATACTCAGTCTACCTGCACACCCCATCCATACACATACTGACTGCACTGCTGGACACACAGACCTAAACATGGACTGTCACTACAACCACAACCTCAGGCCTCACATAAACCTCAGAGTGCTGATACTCAGTCTACCTGCACACCCCAGTCATACACATACTGACTGCACTGCTGGACACACGGACCTAAACATGGACTGTCACTACAACCACAACCTCAGGCCTCACATAAACCTCAGAGTGCTGATACTCAGTCTACCTGCACACCCCAGTCATACATATACTGACTGCACTGCTGGACACACGGACCTAAACATGGACTGTCACTACAACCACAACCTCAGGCCTCACATAAACCTCAGAGTGCTGATACTCAGTCTACCTGCACACCCCATCCATACAGATACTGACTGCACTGCTGGACACACAGACCTAAACATGGACTGTCACTACAACCACAACCTCAGGCCTCACATAAACCTCAGAGTGCTGATACTCAGTCTACCTGCACACCCCATCCATACACATACTGACTGCACTGCTGGACACACGGACCTAAACATGGACTGTCACTACAACCACAACCTCAGGCCTCACATAAACCTCAGAGTGCTGATACTCAGTCTACCTGCACACCCCATCCATACACATACTGACTGCACTGCTGGACACACGGACCTAAACATGGACTGTCACTACAACCACAACCTCAGGCCTCACATAAACCTCAGAGTGCTGATACTCAGTCTACCTGCACACCCCATCCATACACATACTGACTGCACTGCTGGACACATGGACCTAAACATGGACTGTCACTACAATCACAACCTCAGGCCTCACATAAACCTCAGAGTACTGATACTCAGTCTACCTGCACACCCCATCCATACACATACTGACTACACTGCTGGACACAGGGACCTAAACATGGACTGTCACTACAACCACAACCTCAGGCCTCACATAAACCTCAGAGTGCTGATACTCAGTCTACCTGCACACCCCATCCATACACATACTGACTACACTGCTGGACACAGGGACCTAAACATGGACTGTCACTACAACCACAACCTCAGGCCTCACATAAACCTCAGAGTACTGATACTCAGTCTACCTGCACACCCCATCCATACACATACTGACTGCACTGCTGGACACACGGACCTAAACATGGACTGTCACTACAACCACAACCTCAGGCCTCACATAAACCTCAGAGTGCTGATACTCAGTCTACCTGCACACCCCATCCATACACATACTGACTGCACTGCTGGACACAATGACCTAAACATGGACTGTCACTACAACCACAACCTCAGGCCTCACATAAACCTCAGAGTACTGATACTCAGTCTACCTGCACACCCCATCCATACACATACTGACTGCACTGCTGGACACACAGACCTAAACATGGACTGTCACTACAACCACAACCTCAGGCCTCACATAAACCTCAGAGTGCTGATACTCAGTCTACCTGCACACCCCATCCATACACATACTGACTGCACTGCTGGACACATGGACCTAAACATGGACTGTCACTACAATCACAACCTCAGGCCTCACATAAACCTCAGAGTACTGATACTCAGTCTACCTGCACACCCCATCCATACACATACTGACTGCACTGCTGGACACACGGACCTAAACATGGACTGTCACTACAACCACAACCTCAGGCCTCACATAAACCTCAGAGTGCTGATACTCAGTCTACCTGCACACCCCATCCATACACATACTGACTGCACTGCTGGACACACGGACCTAAACATGGACTGTCACTACAACCACAACCTCAGGCCTCACATAAACCTCAGAGTGCTGATACTCAGTCTACCTGTACACCCCATCCATACACATACTGACTGCACTGCTGGACACACGGACCTAAACATGGACTGTCAATACAACCACAACCTCAGGCCTCACATAAACCTCAGAGTGCTGATACTCAGTCTACCTGCACACCCCATCCATACACATACTGACTGCACTGCTGGACACACGGACCTAAACATGGACTGTCACTACAACCACAACCTCAGGCCTCACATAAACCTCAGAGTACTGATACTCAGTCTACCTGCACACCCCATCCATACACATACTGACTACACTGCTGGACACAGGGACCTAAACATGGACTGTCACTACAACCACAACCTCAGGCCTCACATAAACCTCAGAGTGCTGATACTCAGTCTACCTGCACACCCCATCCATACACATACTGACTGCACTGCTGGACACACGGACCTAAACATGGACTGTCACTACAACCACAACCTCAGGCCTCACATAAACCTCAGAGTGCTGATACTCAGTCTACCTGCACACCCCATCCATACACATACTGACTGCACTGCTGGACACACGGACCTAAACATGGACTGTCACTACAATCACAACCTCAGGCCTCACATAAACCTCAGAGTGCTGATACTCAGTCTACCTGCACACCCCATCCATACACATACTGACTGCACTGCTGGACACAATGACCTAAACATGGACTGTCACTACAACCACAACCTCAGGCCTCACATAAACTTCAGAGTACTGATACTCAGTCTACCTGCACACCCCATCCATACACATACTGACTGCACTGCTGGACACATGGACCTAAACATGGACTGTCACTACAACCACAACCTCAGGCCTCACATAAACCTCAGAGTGCTGATACTCAGTCTACCTGCACACCCCATCCATACATATACTGACTGCACTGCTGGACACACGGACCTAAACATGGACTGTCACTACAACCACAACCTCAGGCCTCACATAAACCTCAGAGTGCTGATAGTCTACCTGTACACCCCAGTCATACACATACTGACTGCACTGCTGGACACACGGACCTAAACATGGACTGTCACTACAACCACAACCTCAGGCCTCACATAAACCTCAGAGTGCTGATACTCAGTCTACCTGCACACCCCATCCATACATATACTGACTGCACTGCTGGACACACGGACCTAAACATGGACTGTCACTACAATCACAACCTCAGGCCTCACATAAACCTCAGAGTGCTGATACTCAGTCTACCTGTACACCCCATCCATACACATACTGACTGCACTTCTGGACACACGGACCTAAACATGGACTGTCACTACAACCACAACCTCAGGCCTCACATAAACCTCAGAGTGCTGATAGTCTACCTGCACACCCCATCCATACACATACTGACTGCACTGCTGGACACACAGACCTAAACATGGACTGTCACTACAACCACAACCTCAGGCCTCACATAAACCTCAGAGTGCTGATACTCAGTCTACCTGCACACCCCATCCATACACATACTGACTGCACTGCTGGACACACGGACCTAAACATGGACTGTCACTACAACCACAACCTCAGGCCTCACATAAACCTCAGAGTGCTGATACTCAGTCTACCTGCACACCCCATCCATACACATACTGACTGCACTGCTGGACACACGGACCTAAACATGGACTGTCACTACAACCACAACCTCAGGCCTCACATAAACCTCAGAGTGCTGATAGTCTACCTGCACACCCCATCCATACACATACTGACTGCACTGCTGGACACACGGACCTAAACATGGACTGTCACTACAATCACAACCTCAGGCCTCACATAAACCTCAGAGTGCTGATACTCAGTCTACCTGCACACCCCATCCATACACATACTGACTGCACTGCTGGACACACGGACCTAAACATGGACTGTCACTACAACCACAACCTCAGGCCTCACATAAACCTCAGAGTGCTGATAGTCTACCTGCACACCCCATCCATACACATACTGACTGCACTGCTGGACACACGGACCTAAACATGGACTGTCACTACAACCACAACCTCAGGCCTCACATAAACCTCAGAGTGCTGATACTCAGTCTACCTGCACACCCCATCCATACACATACTGACTGCACTACTGGACACACGGACCTAAACATGGACTGTCACTACAACCACAACCTCAGGCCTCACATAAACCTCAGAGTGCTGATAGTCTACCTGCACACCCCATCCATACACATACTGACTGCACTGCTGGACACACGGACCTAAACATGGACTGTCACTACAACCACAACCTCAGGCCTCACATAAACCTCAGAGTGCTGATACTCAGTCTACCTGCACACCCCATCCATACACATACTGACTGCACTGCTGGACACACGGACCTAAACATGGACTGTCACTACAACCACAACCTCAGGCCTCACATAAACCTCAGAGAGCTGATACTCAGTCTACCTGCACACCCCATCCATACACCTACTGACTGCACTGCTGGACACACGGACCTAAACATGGACTGTCACTACAACCACAACCTCAGGCCTCACATAAACCTCAGAGTGCTGATACTCAGTCTACCTGCACACCCCATCCATACACATACTGACTGCACTGCTGGACACACGGACCTAAACATGGACTGTCACTACAATCACAACCTCAGGCCTCACATAAACCTCAGAGTGCTGATGCTCAGTCTACCTGTACACCCCATCCATACACATACTGACTGCACTGCTGGACACACGGACCTAAACATGGACTGTCACTACAACCACAACCTCAGGCCTCACATACACCTCAGAGTGCTGATACTCAGTCTACCTGCACACCCCAGTCATACACATACTGACTGCACTGCTGGACACACAGACCTAAACATGGACTGTCACTACAACCACAACCTCAGGCCTCACATAAACCTCAGAGTGCTGATAGTCTACCTGCACACCCCATCCATACACATACTGACTGCACTGCTGGACACACAGACCTAAACATGGACTGTCACTACAACCACAACCTCAGGCCTCACATAAACCTCAGAGTGCTGATACTCAGTCTACCTGCACACCCCATCCATACATATACTGACTGCACTGCTGGACACACGGACCTAAACATGGACTGTCACTACAACCACAACCTCAGGCCTCACATACACCTCAGAGTGCTGATACTCAGTCTACCTGCACACCCCATCCATACACATACTGACTGCACTGCTGGACACACGGACCTAAACATGGACTGTCACTACAACCACAACCTCAGGCCTCACATAAACCTCAGAGTGCTGATAGTCTACCTGCACACCCCATCCATACACATACTGACTGCACTGCTGGACACACGGACCTAAACATGGACTGTCACTACAACCACAACCTCAGGCCTCACATAAACCTCAGAGTGCTGATAGTCTACCTGCACACCCCATCCATACACATACTGACTGCACTGCTGGACACACGGACCTAAACATGGACTGTCACTACAACCACAACCTCAGGCCTCACATAAACCTCAGAGTGCTGATAGTCTACCTGCACACCCCATCCATACACATACTGACTGCACTGCTGGACACACGGACCTAAACATGGACTGTCACTACAACCACAACCTCAGGCCTCACATAAACCTCAGAGTGCTGACAGTCTACCTGCACACCCCATCCATACACATACTGACTGCACTGCTGGACACACGGACCTAAACATGGACTGTCACTACAACCACAACCTCAGGCCTCACATAAACCTCAGAGTGCTGATACTCAGTCTACCTGTACACCCCATCCATACACATACTGACTGCACTGCTGGACACACGGACCTAAACATGGACTGTCACTACAACCACAACCTCAGGCCTCACATAAACCTCAGAGTGCTGATACTCAGTCTACCTGCACACCCCATCCATACACATACTGACTGCACTGCTGGACACACAGACCTAAACATGGACTGTCACTACAACCACAACCTCAGGCCTCACATAAACCTCAGAGTGCTGATACTCAGTCTACCTGCACACCCCATCCATACACATACTGACTGCACTGCTGGACACACGGACCTAAACATGGACTGTCACTACAACCACAACCTCAGGCCTCACATAAACCTCAGGGTGCTGATACTCAGTCTACCTGCACACCCCATCCATACACATACTGACTGCACTGCTGGACACACGGACCTAAACATGGACTGTCACTACAACCACAACCTCAGGCCTCACATAAACCTCAGAGTGCTGATACTCAGTCTACCTGCACACCCCATCCATACACATACTGACTGCACTGCTGGACACACGGACCTAAACATGGACTGTCACTACAACCACAACCTCAGGCCTCACATAAACCTCAGAGTACTGATACTCAGTCTACCTGCACACCCCATCCATACACATACTGACTGCACTGCTGGACACACGGACCTAAACATGGACTGTCACTACAACCACAACCTCAGGCCTCACATAAACCTCAGAGAGCTGATACTCAGTCTACCTGCACACCCCATCCATACACATACTGACTACACTGCTGGACACACGGACCTAAACATGGACTGTCACTACAACCACAACCTCAGGCCTCACATAAACCTCAGAGTGCTGATACTCAGTCTACCTGCACACCCCATCCATACACATACTGACTGCACTGCTGGACACACAGACCTAAACATGGACTGTCACTACAACCACAGCCTCAGGCCTCACATAAACCTCAGAGTACCACTACTCAGTCTACCTGCACACCCCATCCATACACATACTGACTGCACTGCTGGACACATGGACCTAAACATGGACTGTCACTACAACCACAACCTCAGGCCTCACATAAACCTCAGAGTGCTGATACTCAGTCTACCTGCACACCCCATCCATACACATACTGACTGCACTGCTGGACACACGGACCTAAACATGGACTGTCACTACAACCACAACCTCAGGCCTCACATACACCTCAGAGTGCTGATACTCAGTCTACCTGCACACCCCATCCATACACATACTGACTGCACTGCTGGACACACAGACCTAAACATGGACTGTCACTACAACCACAACCTCAGGCCTCACATAAACCTCAGAGTACTGATACTCAGTCTACCTGCACACCCCATCCATACACGTACTGACTGCACTGCTGGACACACGGACCTAAACATGGACTGTCACTACAACCACAACCTCAGGCCTCACATAAACCTCAGAGTACTGATACTCAGTCTACCTGTACACCCCATCCATACACATACTGACTGCACTGCTGGACACACGGACCTAAACATGGACTGTCACTACAACCACAACCTCAGGCCTCACATAAACCTCAGAGTGCTGATACTCAGTCTACCTGCACACCCCATCCATACACATACTGACTGCACTGCTGGACACACAGACCTAAACATGGACTGTCACTACAACCACAACCTCAGGCCTCACATACACCTCAGAGTGCTGATACTCAGTCTACCTGCACACCCCATCCATACACATACTGACTGCACTGCTGGACACACGGACCTAAACATGGACTGTCACTACAACCACAACCTCAGGCCTCACATAAACCTCAGAGTGCTGATACTCAGTCTACCTGTACACCCCATCCATACATATACTGACTGCACTGCTGGACACACGGACCTAAACATGGACTGTCACTACAACCACAACCTCAGGCCTCACATAAACCTCAGAGTGCTGATACTCAGTCTACCTGTACACCCCATCCATACACATACTGACTGCACTGCTGGACACATGGACCTAAACATGGACTGTCACTACAACCACAACCTCAGGCCTCACATAAACCTCAGAGTGCTGATACTCAGTCTACCTGCACACCCCATCCATACACATACTGACTGCACTGCTGGACACACAGACCTAAACATGGACTGTCACTACAACCACAACCTCAGGCCTCACATAAACCTCAGAGTGCTGATAGTCAGTCTACCTGCACACCCCATCCATACATATACTGACTGCACTGCTGGACACACGGACCTAAACATGGACTGTCACTACAACCACAACCTCAGGCCTCACATACACCTCAGAGTGCTGATACTCAGTCTACCTGCACACCCCATCCATACACATACTGACTGCACTGCTGGACACACGGACCTAAACATGGACTGTCACTACAACTACAACCTCAGGCCTCACATACACCTCAGAGTGCTGATACTCAGTCTACCTGCACACCCCATCCATACACATACTGACTGCACTGCTGGACACATAGACCTAAACATGGACTGTCACTACAACCACAACCTCAGGCCTCACATAAACCTCAGAGTGCTGATACTCAGTCTACCTGCACACCCCATCCATACACATACTGACTGCACTGCTGGACACACGGACCTAAACATGGACTGTCACTACAACCACAGCCTCAGGCCTCACATAAACCTCAGAGTGCTGATACTCAGTCTACCTGCACACCCCATCCATACACATACTGACTGCACTGCTGGACACATAGACCTAAACATGGACTGTCACTACAACTACAACCTCAGGCCTCACATACACCTCAGAGTGCTGATACTCAGTCTACCTGCACACCCCATCCATACATATACTGACTGCACTGCTGGACACATAGACCTAAACATGGACTGTCACTACAACCACAACCTCAGGCCTCACATAAACCTCAGAGTGCTGATACTCAGTCTACCTGTACACCCCATCCATACACATACTGACTGCACTGCTGGACACAGGGACCTAAACATGGACTGTCACTACAACCACAACCTCAGGCCTCACATACACCTCAGAGTGCTGATACTCAGTCTACCTGCACACCCCATCCATACATATACTGACTGCACTGCTGGACACATAGACCTAAACATGGACTGTCACTACAACCACAACCTCAGGCCTCACATAAACCTCAGAGTGCTGATACTCAGTCTACCTGTACACCCCATCCATACACATACTGACTGCACTGCTGGACACATAGACCTAAACATGGACTGTCACTACAACTACAACCTCAGGCCTCACATACACCTCAGAGTGCTGATACTCAGTCTACCTGCACACCCCATCCATACATATACTGACTGCACTGCTGGACACATAGACCTAAACATGGACTGTCACTACAACCACAACCTCAGGCCTCACATAAACCTCAGAGTGCTGATACTCAGTCTACCTGTACACCCCATCCATACACATACTGACTGCACTGCTGGACACAGGGACCTAAACATGGACTGTCACTACAACCACAACCTCAGGCCTCACATACACCTCAGAGTGCTGATACTCAGTCTACCTGCACACCCCATCCATACATATACTGACTGCACTGCTGGACACATAGACCTAAACATGGACTGTCACTACAACCACAACCTCAGGCCTCACATAAACCTCAGAGTGCTGATACTCAGTCTACCTGTACACCCCATCCATACACATACTGACTGCACTGCTGGACACACGGACCTAAACATGGACTGTCACTACAACCACAACCTCAGGCCTCACATAAACCTCAGAGTGCTGATACTCAGTCTACCTGCACACCCCATCCATACACATACTGACTGCACTGCTGGACACACGGACCTAAACATGGACTGTCACTACAACCACAACCTCAGGCCTCACATAAACCTCAGAGTGCTGATACTCAGTCTACCTGCACACCCCATCCATACACATACTGACTGCACTGCTGGACACACGGACCTAAACATGGACTGTCACTACAACCACAACCTCAGGCCTCACATAAACCTCAGAGTGCTGATACTCAGTCTACCTGCACACCCCATCCATACACATACTGACTGCACTGCTGGACACACGGACCTAAACATGGACTGTCACTACAACCACAACCTCAGGCCTCACATAAACCTCAGAGTGCTGATAGTCAGTCTACCTGCACACCCCATCCATACACATACTGACTGCACTGCTGGACACAGGGACCTAAACATGGACTGTCACTACAACTACAACCTCAGGCCTCACATACACCTCAGAGTGCTGATACTCAGTCTACCTGCACACCCCATCCATACACATACTGACTGCACTGCTGGACACACAGACCTAAACATGGACTGTCACTACAACCACAGCCTCAGGCCTCACATAAACCTCAGAGTGCTGATACTCAGTCTACCTGCACACCCCATCCATACACATACTGACTGCACTGCTGGACACACGGACCTAAACATGGACTGTCACTACAACCACAGCCTCAGGCCTCACATAAACCTCAGAGTGCTGATACTCAGTCTACCTGCACACCCCATCCATACACATACTGACTACACTGCTGGACACAGGGACCTAAACATGGACTGTCACTACAACCACAACCTCAGGCCTCACATAAACCTCAGAGTGCTGATACTCAGTCTACCTGTACACCCCATCCATACACATACTGACTGCACTGCTGGACACACGGACCTAAACATGGACTGTCACTACAACCACAACCTCAGGCCTCACATAAACCTCAGAGTGCTGATACTCAGTCTACCTGCACACCCCATCCATACACATACTGACTGCACTGCTGGACACACGGACCTAAACATGGACTGTCACTACAACCACAGCCTCAGGCCTCACATAAACCTCAGAGTGCTGATACTCAGTCTACCTGCACACCCCATCCATACACATACTGACTGCACTGCTGGACACACGGACCTAAACATGGACTGTCACTACAACCACAACCTCAGGCCTCACATAAACCTCAGAGTGCTGATACTCAGTCTACCTGCACACCCCATCCATACACATACTGACTGCACTGCTGGACACATGGACCTAAACATGGACTGTCACTACAACCACAACCTCAGGCCTCACATAAACCTCAGAGTGCTGATACTCAGTCTACCTGCACACCCCATCCATACACATACTGACTGCACTGCTGGACACACGGACCTAAACATGGACTGTCACTACAATCACAACCTCAGGCCTCACATACACCTCAGAGTGCTGATACTCAGTCTACCTGCACACCCCATCCATACACATACTGACTGCACTGCTGGACACACGGACCTAAACATGGACTGTCACTACAACCACAACCTCAGGCCTCACATAAACCTCAGAGTGCTGATACTCAGTCTACCTGTACACCCCATCCATACATATACTGACTGCACTGCTGGACACACGGACCTAAACATGGACTGTCACTACAACCACAACCTCAGGCCTCACATAAACCTCAGAGTGCTGATACTCAGTCTACCTGCACACCCCATCCATACACATACTGACTGCACTGCTGGACACACGGACCTAAACATGGACTGTCACTACAATCACAACCTCAGGCCTCACATACACCTCAGAGTGCTGATACTCAGTCTACCTGCACACCCCATCCATACACATACTGACTGCACTGCTGGACACATGGACCTAAACATGGACTGTCACTACAACCACAACCTCAGGCCTCACATAAACCTCAGAGTGCTGATACTCAGTCTACCTGCACACCCCATCCATACACATACTGACTGCACTGCTGGACACACGGACCTAAACATGGACTGTCACTACAACCACAGCCTCAGGCCTCACATAAACCTCAGAGTGCTGATACTCAGTCTACCTGCACACCCCATCCATACACATACTGACTGCACTGCTGGACACACGGACCTAAACATGGACTGTCACTACAACCACAACCTCAGGCCTCACATACACCTCAGAGTGCTGATACTCAGTCTACCTGTACACCCCATCCATACACATACTGACTGCACTGCTGGACACACGGACCTAAACATGGACTGTCACTACAACCACAACCTCAGGCCTCACATAAACCTCAGAGTGCTGATACTCAGTCTACCTGCACACCCCATCCATACACATACTGACTACACTGCTGGACACATAGACCTAAACATGGACTGTCACTACAACCACAACCTCAGGCCTCACATAAACCTCAGAGTGCTGATACTCAGTCTACCTGCACACCCCATCCATACACATACTGACTGCACTGCTGGACACACGGACCTAAACATGGACTGTCACTACAACCACAACCTCAGGCCTCACATAAACCTCAGAGTACTGATACTCAGTCTACCTGCACACCCCATCCATACACATACTGACTGCACTGCTGGACACACGGACCTAAACATGGACTGTCACTACAACTACAACCTCAGGCCTCACATAAACCTCAGAGTACTGATACTCAGTCTACCTGCACACCCCATCCATACACATACTGACTGCACTGCTGGACACACGGACCTAAACATGGACTGTCACTACAACCACAACCTCAGGCCTCACATAAACCTCAGAGTACTGATACTCAGTCTACCTGCACACCCCATCCATACACATACTGACTGCACTGCTGGACACACGGACCTAAACATGGACTGTCACTACAATCACAACCTCAGGCCTCACATAAACCTCAGAGTGCTGATACTCAGTCTACCTGCACACCCCATCCATACACATACTGACTGCACTGCTGGACACAGGGACCTAAACATGGACTGTCACTACAACCACAACCTCAGGCCTCACATAAACCTCAGAGTGCTGATACTCAGTCTACCTGCACACCCCATCCATACACATACTGACTGCACTGCTGGACACACGGACCTAAACATGGACTGTCACTACAACCACAACCTCAGGCCTCACATAAACCTCAGAGTGCTGATACTCAGTCTACCTGCACACCCCATCCATACATATACTGACTGCACTGCTGGACACACAGACCTAAACATGGACTGTCACTACAATCACAACCTCAGGCCTCACATAAACCTCAGAGTGCTGATACTCAGTCTACCTGTACACCCCATCCATACACATACTGACTGCACTGCTGGACACACAGACCTAAACATGGACTGTCACTACAACCACAGCCTCAGGCCTCACATAAACCTCAGAGTGCTGATACTCAGTCTACCTGCACACCCCATCCATACACATACTGACTGCACTGCTGGACACACGGACCTAAACATGGACTGTCACTACAATCACAACCTCAGGCCTCACATAAACCTCAGAGTGCTGATACTCAGTCTACCTGCACACCCCATCCATACACATACTGACTGCACTGCTGGACACACGGACCTAAACATGGACTGTCACTACAACCACAACCTCAGGCCTCACATAAACCTCAGAGTGCTGATACTCAGTCTACCTGCACACCCCATCCATACACATACTGACTGCACTGCTGGACACACGGACCTAAACATGGACTGTCACTACAACCACAACCTCAGGCCTCACATAAACCTCAGAGTGCTGATACTCAGTCTACCTGCACACCCCATCCATACACATACTGACTACACTGCTGGACACACGGACCTAAACATGGACTGTCACTACAACCACAACCTCAGGCCTCACATACACCTCAGAGTGCTGATGCTCAGTCTACCTGCACACCCCATCCATACACATACTGACTGCACTGCTGGACACACGGACCTAAACATGGACTGTCACTACAATCACAACCTCAGGCCTCACATAAACCTCAGAGTACCACTACTCAGTCTACCTGCACACCCCAGCCATACACATACTGACTGCACTGCTGGACACACGGACCTAAACATGGACTGTCATTTATAACAAAGAGCCAAAAGAGGTTCCAAAATCACATTTATGTTAGCCCATTTTTACTTCAATTTATAAGCAATTTAGCTTTATTTGACAGCTTATGAAAAGGAGTTAGTAATAACTTGTAAAGAGTGGCAGGTTGGATGGAGAGCAGTGTGGAATGTCAGGAATCTGGTTGTCTGAGAGTGGCAGGTAGGACAGCACTGTGGAATGTCAGTATCTGGGTGCCCGAGAGGCGCAGGTGGAAGAGCAGTGTGGAATATGAGGAATCTGGTTGCCTGAGAGAAGTAGGTGGGAGAGCTGTGTGGAATGTCAGTATCTGGGTGCCTGAGAGAGGCAGGTGGGAGAGCAGTGTGGAATGTCAGGCATCTGGTTGCCTGAGACTGGCAGGTGGGAGAGCAGTGTGGAATGGCAGGTATCTGGCTGACACAGGCAGGTGGGAGAGTAGTGTGGAATGGAGTGTCTGGCTGAGAGAGGCAGGAGGGAGAGCAGTGTGGAGTGTCTATCTGGGTGCCTGAGAGAGGCAGGTGGGAGAGCAGTGTGGAGTGTCTATCTGGGGGCATGAGAAAGGCAGGTGGGAGAGCAGTGTGGAGTGTCTATCTGGGTGCATGAGAAAGGCAGGTGGGAGAGCAGTGTGGAGTGTCTATCCAGGTGCATGAGAAAGGCAGGTGGGAGAGCAGTGTGGAATGTGAGTAAATGGCTGACAGAGGCAGGTGGGATAGCGGTGTGGAATGTGAGTATGTGGCTGACAGAGGCAAGTGGGAGAGCAGTGTGGAATGTGAGTATGTGGCTGACAGAGGCAAGTGGGAGAGCAGTGTGGAATGTGAGTATGTGGCTGACAGAGGCAAGTGGGAGAGCAGTGTGGAATGTCTGTATCTGACACAATAGGCTGTGCCAGCCATTAATATAGTCTGCATAAACTGACAAATAATTAAAGAAGAACGGCTTTGAAAATTGCATCCAAAACATCCCCTATTAAAGGTTCAGACTTGTTTCTATATGCACATTAATCATGTGAAAGCGCTACCCACATCACAAACAAGAGTATAAAGACACAGAGCTCCGGTTACTAAAAGCAAACCCACCTTACACCTCCAGACACACAATGGATCCGGTTCACAGGATCCCCCCCCCCACTTAAACCCCCGCAGGGGGCGCCTATTAAGCACCACTGTGCATTTTAATTTTTTCACATCAAATGCAATATCCACTCTCTCTAATCCAGATCCAACAGCATCAAACGCAATATCCACTCTCTCTAATCCAGCGCCAAACGCAATATCCACTCTCTCTAATCCAGCGCCAAACGCAATATCCACTCTCTCTAATCCAGCGCCAGACGCAATATCCACTCTCTCTAACCCAGCGCCAGACGATTCAAACGCAATATCCACTCTCTCTAATCCAGCCCCAACTGCATCAAACGCGATATCCACTCTCTCTAATCCAGATCCAACTGCATCAAATGCAATTTCCACTCTCTCTAACCCAACCCCAACCGCATCAAACGCAAGCATGGAAGGAAGGTGGGTGAGAGACACTAAGAAAAGCTAAATCAGTGGTAAGAACTATGGTTACTGTACAGAAGACACCTTCCCGTTTGTACACTGAAGAGGGAGAATGTGAAATTTAAAATATCAGTTTGGCCAACTGAGTACTACAAAACTGTCTAACAAAACCAAATGTGCTAATTCATGAGGGGTGACTGAGGGATCTTACGAAAAAGGGACAAGCAGTTCAATCCATTTTTATTATTTATCTAAGAAAAAAAAAAGTTATTTTATCTTCAGATTTTCATAATCATTTTTTTCATCATTCATCAATATTTGTTCATTGGACTACAAAAGACTGGTGGGATTTTATGATAAAATATTTTAATAAGGGACACATATAAAGTGATGTATAATAAAATAGGTGATTTATTATCATGTCTTGGTTTTTACAGGAGTGATATCTAATGTTAGCGCTGGATTAGCTATTAAATAGTAATGAAATGATGGGGCAGCTACCGTGGGAGGTAGGGTTGCACCGATACCGATACTGGTATGGGTATCCATACCGGCATTTGTGCAACTACTCGTGCAAATGCGGCCGATGCCAGCACCGATACCCCATGTCAGGGTCGGTGCTGCAGAGAGGGAGCCCGGGGAGCTGCTCACAATGCTCCCCGGTCACCTCTCTCCCTCCTGCAGCGTCAGAGCGTTGCCGCGGGTTACCATGGCAACACTCCGACGCTGACCTCTACCGGGGGTTGGGAAGGGAACAGCGAGTACCCGGCAGAGGAGGGTAAGGCAGGCAAAGGGGGATCAAGAGCGGGTGGTGAAAGAGGCAGAGAGGGGGGTCAAGAGGGAGAAAAAGAGGCAAAAAGGACTAAGGGAGAAAAAAAAAAAGAGGCAAAAGGAGGAAGGATCAGGACACAAAAGGAGGGGGGCCAAGAAGAGGCAAAAGGAGGGGGGATCAGGAGGGAGAGAGGCAAAAGGGTGGGATCAAGAGTCAAGGAGGGGGACAAAGGGGATTAAAAGGGAGAGAAAAAGCCAAGGCAAAAGAAGGGGGCTCAAGAGGGGGAGAATGAAGCAAAAGGTGGGAATCAAGAGGGGGAGAAAGAGGCAAAGGGGGAGAATCAAGAGGTGGTGTGTGTGTGTGTGTATATATATATATATATATATATATATATATATATATATATATATATATATATATATATATATATATATATATATATATATTTCAAGTACTCACAGATACCAATTACCGATACTTTTTTTTGCCATCATTTGCCAGTTTTCCAAGTACCTAAAGCATACTGGCAAATGACTGCAAAAAAAAAAAAAGTATCGGTAATTGGTATCGGTGAGTACTTGAAAAAAGTATTGGTACTCGTACTCGGTCTTAAATAATTGGTATTGGTGCATCTCTAGTGGGAGGAGTGAGAACGTTATGATGTACCCGGCTTCATAGACAGAAGTTTTACCCCATGGTTCCTGTATCCCCAAAACAAAAGTAAAAAAGTTATAACATGCCAAACCAGTCTGAATATTAACATCTAAGACTGAATGAAGCTCATTCCTTACTTTACAACATGCTCCAGGACCTGTAGACCAAAATGCCGGATGACTGGAAGTTGTGTCTTTTCAGCCAGATGCAGGCCGCAGACCACACAGTCTGGGTTATTCTCCTTAAAGTCCTCACAGAACTGTGGAAAAAGATAGAGAGACTGTGAAAGGAAGATCAGAGGAGAGTAAACACTAATGTCCCCACATAGATCAGAAGAGAGAGCAATGTCCAGGTACAGCCATCAGATTACAATGTACCCACTGAAGAGACAATACACCAGGAAAAGCCAACTGGGGTCCGCAAGTGCTACCTATAGTGCAGATGTTCAGGAGCTCGCTGACCGAGCACATCTGGATATAAAAGGACCCGTCAACTTACAGAAAACAGTTCTAGTACATTACGTGCTGAAGTCAATAGCACTCCCACATCAGGGAGATATTCCATTCAAATGTTATTACAGTTCAAACTTTTTTTTTTTTAATGCAGTTTTCTACAGTGGCCGCCAGCTGGCGCTCTGTCTGTTACATACTCTGCAGAGCCCTGTAGACTCCCATAAACAACATTATAAACACGCTCCCTTTTTTCTGTCAGTAGATACTGTTGCAAACAGTTTAATTTAAAAGCAAGAACAAATGGGAACAAATGAAGAAAATCTCCCAGCAGTGGGAACACCCTGGTCTTAATGCTGAAACAATTCATTTAAAATATTTATTGATCCTTTAAACGGAGCAATACCCTGATCAATTCCTTTGTACTCAAGCAGGGCCAGCCTGAAGACATGCCATGCTGGAAGCTGTAGGGAACTGGGGTTGGCTACGCCTGGGATAGACCATTACAGATTATCCCCTCCTCCTCCTCAAACACAAACAGTATGCCCTTTCACCCAGGATTAGTCCATATTTACACCTCCAGCTGTCAAACACTACAACGGCCCCCAATGGCTGCTGGGAATGGTGGGATTTACAGGACCCAGCAGCTGGATGTCCTAAGACTGAACCTCACCTCCCCATAACCACCCCTGACCCTCTCCTTCATCTACCCCAGTTACCATGCTCAACTAGGCTCATGAGCTAGCAAACACATGCAAGAAACTCACTGGGACTGTGTCCTCACACCCAGGGTGCAATTTCTTTTAGCTCACCAGTGCCATACACAGAGAGGAAATCTTCTGAAGCATATCATACTGGTCCTGCCAAACGACAGTCCAGCCACAAAATTCCAGACAATTCCTCTCTGAACAAAGGAAACAGCTAACCCCAGACATACATGTCAGCCTTCTGGTGCATCATCAGAGAGGTGCAGCTGATCCTTCTAAGCACTATGAGCAAGGGGTCCATGACTGGATTCCCCTCATTACTCTTAGGGTGACCAACCCCAAGAGCAATTTGCATATGTAGAAAGAAAGGTGAGATATGCTCAACTACGTTCATGAGCTAGCAAATACATGCAAGAAGCTCACTGGGACTGTGTCCTCACACCTAGGGTGCAATCTCTTTTAGCTCACCAGTACCATACACAGAGAGGAAATCTTCTGAAGCATATCATACTGGTCCTGCCAAACGACAGTCCAGCCCCAAAGTTCCAGACAATTCCTCTCTGAACAAAGGAAACAGCTAATCCCAGACATACATGTCAGCCTTCTGGTGCATCATCAGTGAGGTGCAGCTGATCCTTCTAGGCACTATGAGCAAGGGGTCCATGTCTGGATTCCCCTCATTACTCTTAGGGTGACCAACCCCAAGAGCAATTTGCATATGCTAGCTCATGAGCCTAGTCGAGCATCTCTCACCTTTCTTTCTACATATGCAAATTGCTCTTGGGGTTGGTCACCCTAAGAGTAATGAGGGGAATCCAGACATGGACCCCTTGCTCACAGTGCCTAGAGGGATCAGCTGCACCTCACCGCCGAGGCCCAAGAAGGCTGAAACGAATGACTGGGGGTTAGCTGTTTTCCTTGTTCAGAGAGGAATTGGCTGGCATTTCGTGGCTGGACTGTCATTTGGCATAACAAGTATGATATGCTTCAGAAGATTTTCTCTCTGTGTATGGCACTGGTGAGCTAAAAGAGATTGCACCCTAGGTGTGAGGACACAGTCCCAGTGAGCTTCTTGCATGTATTTGCTAGCTCATGAACGTAGTTGAGCATATCTCACCTTTCTTTCTACATATGCAAATTGCTCTTGGGGTTGGTCACCCTAAGAGTAAGGAGGGGAGTCCGGACGTGGACCCCTTGCTCACAGTGCCTAGAGGGATCAGCTGCACCTCACCGACGATGCCCAAGAAGGCCAAAACGTACATCTGAGGTTAGCGGTTTCCCTTGTTCAGAGAGGAATTGTCTGGCATTTCGTGTCTGGACTATCATTTGGCAGGACGAGTATGATATGCTTCAGAAGATTTCCTCTCTGTGTATGGCACTGGTGAGCTAAAAGAGATTGCACCCTGGGCGCGAGGACACAGTTCCAGTGAGCTTCTTTCTTGCATGTATTTGCTAGCTCATGAGCCTAGTTGAGCATCTCTGACTTTTCTTCTCTCCATAATACGCCCTGACCCTCTCCTTCACCTACTCCAGTTACCAACCTACCTCTCCATAACACCCTGACCCTCTCCTTCACCTACCCCAGTTACCAACCTACCTCTCCATAATACGCCCTGACCCTCTCCTTCACCTACCCCAGTTACCCAACTACCTCACCATAATACACCCCGATCCTATCCTTCACCTACCCCAGTTACCCACCTACCTCTCCATAATACACCCTGATCCTCTCCTTCAGCTACCCCAGTTACCCACCTACACCTCTAAATCATTTATGCTCCCCACTACATATCCCTCTCTTCCGCCTCCCCAACATTTATATACCAATTACGTCTGATATACCTGTACTTGTAGATCCCACATTATTACCCCGATCTGCCAGTGCTATCTGCTATACAAACGATTAACCCTTTCCTGAAACTCACCTACATCGGTCCCTCTTCACCCATTATTAAACACATCCCAAATTATTACCACTTAGCACCACTAACTACTCCCAAACCTATCCACCTGTCCTAGATCTCCCCTCGCAGCTCTGTGATTTCCATATTACCCCTAAGAGACTTCTCCACCTACCCACTCCTGTCCCAGAACTCCATACCCCCATATTATCAACTGGGGTCCCCTCTATAACACCTCACACACCCCACTTGTCACCCCTACCACTGACCAGTGTCCCCTGTCACCCCAAATCCATTCTACTACTGACCAGGGCCCCCTGTCTCCCCAAATCCATTCTACCACTGACCAGTGTCCCCTGTCTCCCCAAATCCATTCTACCACTGACCAGTGTCCCCTGTCTCCCCAAATCCATTCTACCACTGACCAGTGTCCCCTGTCTCCCCAAATCCATTCTACCACTGACCAGTGTCCCCTGTCTCCCCAAATCCATTCTACCACTGACCAGTGTCCCCTGTCACCCCAAATCCATTCTACCACTGACCAGTGTCCCCTGTCTCCCCAAATCCATTCTACCACTGACTAGGGCCCCCTGTCACCCCAAATCCATTCTACCACTGACCAGTGTCCCCTGTCTCCCCAAATCCATTCTACCACTGACCAGTGTCCCCTGTCTCCCCAAATCCATTCTACCACTGAGTAGTGTCCCCTGTCTCCCCAAATCCATTCTACTACTGACCAGTGTCCCCTGTCTCCACAAATCCATTCTACCACTGACCAGTGTCCCCTGTCTCCCCAAATCCATTCTACCACTGACCAGTGTCCCCTGTCTCCCCAAATCCATTCTACCACTGACCAGTGTCCCCTGTCTCCCCAAATCCATTCTACCACTGACCAGTGTCCCCTGTCTCCCCAAATCCATTCTACCACTGAGTAGTGTCCCCTGTCTCCCCAAATCCATTCTACCACTGAGCAGTGTCCCCTGTCTCCCCCAAATCCATTCTACCACTGAGCAGGGTCCCCTGTCTCCCCAAATCCATTCTACCACTGAGTAGTGTCCCCTGTCTCCCCAAATCCATTCTACTACTGACCAGTGTCCCCTGTCTCCCCAAATCCATTCTACCACTGAGCAGTGTCCCCTGTCTCCCCAAATCCATTCTACCACTGAGCAGTGTCCCCTGTCTCCCCAAATCCATTCTACTACTGACCAGTGTCCCCTGTCTCCCCAAATCCATTCTACCACTGACCAGTGTCCCCTGTCTCCCCAAATCCATTCTACCACTGACCAGTGTCCCCTGTCTCCCCAAATCCATTCTACTACTGACCAGTGTCCCCTGTCTCCCCAAATCCATTCTACCACTCGGTTTATTCCCCCTCATGTCCCCATTCTGTCCCTTATTCCTTCACCTTCAGCGCCTCCAGTCTGTACTCCTTACTAGACTCGGGCTCCATGATCACGGTAACAGCACGGACCAGCTGTTCGCATACGGACTTCACCTGCTCCTCCATGTTACCGGAGATGGGACCGTTCACAGACAGTGAGCTGCTAACGATGAACCGCAAGGTCCACAACGCGCATGTGCAGCGCCTCCAGCGTGGTTACACTGAGCATGCGCACCGTGCACGAGAGTTTACAGGAGAGGCTGAGCGCGCATGCGTACAATTCAGAGTCTGACAACGAACCAGTCAGAGGGACAAGTACTGCGCCTGCGCTTCTTACAGGCTAGCAGTAGACTGCGCATGCTCAGTACTTGACTCCTCCCACAGTAAGTGTATTTATACAGTAGATGTACTGCCCGTCTGGTCCAGTCACAGTAACTGTAGCCAGCGTTGGGTCTGTGGTACCGGATACACCATGTACTAGTACCACTGATTTCTATACACTAGAGGTACTGCCCATCGGGTCCAGTCACAGTAAGTGTATCCAGTACTGGACCTGTGGTACCGGACACACCATGTACTAGTACCACTGATTTCTATACACTGGTACTGCCTATCGGGTCCAGTCACAGTAAGTGTAACCAGTACTGGATCTGTGGTACCGGACACACCATGTACTAGTACCACTGATTTCTATACACTGGTACTGCCTATCGGGTCCAGTCACAGTAAGTATATCCAGTACTGGATCTGTGGTACCGGACACACCATGTACCAGTACCACTGATTTCTATACACTAGAGGTACTGCCCATCGGGTCCAGTCACAGTAAGTGTATCCAGTACTGGGTCTGTGGTACCGGATACACCATGTACTAGTACCACTGATTTCTATACACTAGAGGTACTGCCCATCGGGTCCAGTCACAGTAAGTGTATCCAGTACTGGATCTGTGGTACCGGACACACCACGTACCAGTACCACTGATTTCTATACACTAGAGGTACTGCCCATCGGGTCCAGTCACAGTAAGTGTATCCAGTACTGGATCTGTGGTACCGGACACACCATGTACCAGTACCACTGATTTCTATACACTAGAGGTACTGCCCATCGGGTCCAGTCACAGTAAGTGTATCCAGTACTGGATCTGTGGTACCAGATACACCATGTACTAGTACCACTGATTTCTATACACTAGACGTACTGCCCATCGGGTTCAGTCACAGTAAGTGTATCCAGTACTGGACCTGTGGTACCGGACACACCATGTACTAGTACCACTGATTTCTATACACTAGAGGTACTGCCCATCGGGTCCAGTCACAGTAACTGTAGCCAGCGTTGGGTCTGTGGTACCGGATACACCATGTACTAGTACCACTGATTTCTATACACTAGAGGTACTGCCCATCGGGTCCAGTCACAGTAAGTGTATCCAGTACTGGACCTGTGGTACCGGACACACCATGTACTAGTACCACTGATTTCTATACACTGGTACTGCCTATCGGGTCCAGTCACAGTAAGTGTAACCAGTACTGGATCTGTGGTACCGGACACACCATGTACTAGTACCACTGATTTCTATACACTGGTACTGCCTATCGGGTCCAGTCACAGTAAGTATATCCAGTACTGGATCTGTGGTACCGGACACACCATGTACCAGTACCACTGATTTCTATACACTAGAGGTACTGCCCATCGGGTCCAGTCACAGTAAGTGTATCCAGTACTGGGTCTGTGGTACCGGATACACCATGTACTAGTACCACTGATTTCTATACACTAGAGGTACTGCCCATCGGGTCCAGTCACAGTAAGTGTATCCAGTACTGGATCTGTGGTACCGGACACACCACGTACCAGTACCACTGATTTCTATACACTAGAGGTACTGCCCATCGGGTCCAGTCACAGTAAGTGTATCCAGTACTGGATCTGTGGTACCGGACACACCATGTACCAGTACCACTGATTTCTATACACTAGAGGTACTGCCCATCGGGTCCAGTCACAGTAAGTGTATCCAGTACTGGATCTGTGGTACCAGATACACCATGTACTAGTACCACTGATTTCTATACACTAGACGTACTGCCCATCGGGTTCAGTCACAGTAAGTGTATCCAGTACTGGACCTGTGGTACCGGACACACCATGTACTAGTACCACTGATTTCTATACACTAGAGGTACTGCCCATCGGGTTCAGTCACAGTAAGTGTATCCAGTACTGGATCTGTGGTACCAGACACACCATGTACCAGTACCACAGATTTCTATACACTAGAGGTACTGCCCATCGGGTCCAGTCACAGTAAGTGTATCCAGTACTGGATCTGTGGTACCAGACACACCATGTACCAGTACCACTGATTTCTATACACTAGAGGTACTGTCCATCGGGTCCAGTCACAGTAAGTGTATCCAGTACTGGATCTGTGGTACCAGACACACCATGTACCAGTACCACTGATTTCTATACACTAGAGGTACTGCCCATCGGGTCCAGTCACAGTAAGTGTATCCAGTACTGGACCTGTGGTACCGGACACACCATGTACTAGTACCACTGATTTCTATACACTAGAGGTACTGCCCATCGGGTTCAGTCACAGTAAGTGTATCCAGTACTGGATCTGTGGTACCGGACACACCATGTACCAGTACCACTGATTTCTATACACTAGAGGTACTGCCCATCGGGTCCAGTCACAGTAAGTGTAACCAGTACTGGATCTGTGGTACCGGACACACCATGTACTAGTACCACAGATTTCTATACACTAGAGGTACTACCCATCGGGTCCAGTCACAGTAAGTGTATCCAGTACTGGATCTGTGGTACCAGACACACCATGTACCAGTACCACAGATTTCTATACACTAGAGGTACTGCCCATCGGGTTCAGTCACAGTAAGTGTATCCAGTACTGGATCTGTGGTACCGGATACACCATGTACCAGTACCACTGATTTCTATACACTAGAGGTACTGCCCATCAGGTCCAGTCACAGTAAGTGTATCAGTACTGGATCTGTGGTACCGGACACACCATGTACCAGTACCACTGATTTCTATACACTAGAGGTACTGCCCATCGGGTCCAGTCACAGTAAGTGTATCAGTACTGGATCTGTGGTACCGGACACACCATGTACCAGTACCACTGATTTCTATACACTAGAGGTACTGCCCATCGGGTCCAGTCACAGTAAGTGTATCCAGTACTGGATCTGTGGTACCGGACACACCATGTACTAGTACCACTGATTTCTATACACTAGAGGTACTGCCATCGGGTCCAGTCACAGTAAGTGTATCCAGTACTGGATCTGTGGTACCAGACACACCATGTACCAGTACCACTGATTTCTATACACTAGAGGTACTGCCCATCGGGTCCAGTCACAGTAAGTGTATCCAGTGCTGGATCTGTGGTACCGGACACACCATGTACTAGTACCACTGATTTCTATACACTAGAGGTACTGCCCATCGGGTCCAGTCACAGTAAGTGTATCCAGTACTGGATCTGTGGTACCAGACACACCATGTACCAGTACCACTGATTTCTATACACTAGAGGTACTGCCCATCGGGTCCAGTCACAGTAAGTGTATCCAGTGCTGGATCTGTGGTACCGGACACACCATGTACTAGTACCACTGATTTCTATACACTAGAGGTACTGCCCATCGGGTCCAGTCACAGTAAGTGTATCAGTACTGGATCTGTGGTACCGGACACACCATGTACCAGTACCACTGATTTCTATACACTAGAGGTACTGCCCATCGGGTCCAGTCACAGTAAGTGTATCCAGTACTGGATCTGTGGTACCGGACACACCATGTACCAGTACCACTGATTTCTATACACTAGAGGTACTGCCCATCGGGTCCAGTCACAGTAAGTGTAACCAGTACTGGATCTGTGGTACCAGACACACCATGTACCAGTACCACAGATTTCTATACACTAGAGGTACTGCCCATCGGGTCCAGTCGCAGTAAGTGTATCCAGTACTGGATCTGTGGTACCGGACACACCATGTACTAGTACCACTGATTTCTATACACTAGAGGTACTGCCCATCGGGTCCAGTCACAGTAAGTGTATCCAGTCCTGGATCTGTGGTACCGGACACACCATGTACCAGTACCACAGATTTCTATACACTAGAGGTACTGCCCATCGGGTCCAGTCACAGTAAGTGTATCCAGTACTGGATCTGTGGTACCGGACACACCATGTACCAGTACCACTGATTTCTATACACTAGAGGTACTGCCCATCGGGTTCAGTCACAGTAAGTGTATCCAGTACTGGATCTGTGGTACCGGACACACCATGTACCAGTACCACAGATTTCTATACACTAGAGGTACTGCCCATCAGGTCCAGTCACAGTAAGTGTATCCAGTACTGGATCTGTGGTACCGGACACACCATGTACCAGTACCACAGATTTCTATACACTAGAGGTACTGCCCATCAGGTCCAGTCACAGTAAGTGTATCCAGTACTGGATCTGTGGTACCAGACACACCATGTACCAGTACCACTGATTTCTATACACTAGAGGTACTGCCCATCGGGTCCAGTCACAGTAAGTGTATCCAGTACTGGATCTGATGTACCGGACACACCACGTACTAGTACCACTGATTTCTATACACTAGAGGTACTGCCCATCGGGTCCAGTCACAGTAAGTGTATCCAGTACTGGATCTGTGGTACCGGACACACCATGTACCAGTACCACTGATTTCTATACACTAGAGGTACTGCCCATCGGGTCCAGTCACAGTAAGTGTATCCAGTACTGGATCTGTGGTACCGGACACACCATGTACCAGTACCACTGATTTCTATACACTAGAGGTACTGCCCATCAGGTCCAGTCACAGTAAGTGTATCCAGTACTGGATCTGTGGTACCAGACACACCATGTACCAGTACCACTGATTTCTATACACTAGAGGTACTGCCCATCGGGTGCAGTCACAGTAAGTGTATCCAGTACTGGATCTGTGGTACCGGACACACCACGTACCAGTACCACTGATTTCTATACACTAGAGGTACTGCCCATCGGGTCCAGTCACAGTAAGTGTATCTAGTACTGGATCTGTGGTACCAGACACACCATGTACCAGTACCACTGATTTCTATACACTAGAGGTACTGCCCATCGGGTTCAGTCACAGTAAGTGTATCCAGTACTGGACCTGTGGTACCGGACACACCATGTACTAGTACCACTGATTTCTATACACTGGTACTGCCCATCGGGTCCAGTCACAGTAAGTGTATCCAGTACTGGACCTGTGGTACCGGACACACCATGTACCAGTACCACTGATTTCTATACACTAGAGGTACTGCCCATCGGGTCCAGTCACAGTAACTGTATCCAGTACTGGATCTGTGGTACCGGACACACCGTGTACTAATACCACTGATTTCTATACACTAGAGGTACTGCCCATCGGGTCCAGTCACAGTAAGTGTATCCAGTACTGGATCTGTGGTACCGGACACACCATGTACCAGTACCACAGATTTCTATACACTAGAGGTACTGTCCATCGGGTCCAGTCACAGTAAGTGTATCCAGTACTGGATCTGTGGTACCGGACACACCACGTACTAGTACCACTGATTTCTATACACTAGAGGTACTGCCCATCGGGTCCAGTCACAGTAACTGTATCCAGTACTGGATCTGTGGTACCGGACACACCGTGTACTAATACCACTGATTTCTATACACTAGAGGTACTGCCCATCAGGTCCAGTCACAGTAAGTGTATCCAGTACTGGATCTGTGGTACCGGATACACCATGTACTAGTACCACTGATTTCTATACACTAGAGGTACTGCCCATCAGGTTCAGTCACAGTAAGTGTATCCAGTACTGGACCTGTGGTACCGGACACACCATGTACTAATACCACTGATTTCTATACACTAGAGGTACTGCCCATCAGGTTCAGTCACAGTAAGTGTATCCAGTACTGGACCTGTGGTACCGGATACACCATGTACTAGTACCACTGATTTCTATACACTAGAGGTACTGCCCATCAGGTTCAGTCACAGTAAGTGTATCCAGTACTGGATCTGTGGTACCAGACACACCATGTACCAGTACCACTGATTTCTATACACTAGAGGTACTGCCCATCGGGTCCAGTCACAGTAAGTGTATCCAGTACTGGATCTGTGGTACCAGACACACCATGTACTAGTACCACTGATTTCTATACACTAGAGGTACTGCCCATCGGGTCCAGTCACAGTAAGTGTATCCAGTACTGGATCTGTGGTACCGGACACACCATGTACCTGTACCACTGATTTCTATACACTAGAGGTACTGCCCATCGGGTCCAGTCACAGTAAGTGTATCCAGTACTGGATCTGTGGTACCGGACACACCATGTACTAGTACCACTGATTTCTATACACTAGAGGTACTGCCCATCGGGTCCAGTCACAGTAAGTGTATCCAGTACTGGATCTGTGGTACCGGACACACCATGTACCAGTACCACTGATTTCTATACACTAGAGGTACTGCCCATCGGGTTCAGTCACAGTAAGTGTATCCAGTACTGGACCTGTGGTACCGGACACACCATGTACTAGTACCACTGATTTCTATACACTGGTACTGCCCATCGGGTCCAGTCACAGTAAGTGTATCCAGTGCTGGATCTGTAGTACCAGACACACCATGTACCAGTACCACTGATTTCTATACACTAGAGGTACTGCCCATCGGGTTCAGTCACAGTAAGTGTATCCAGTACTGGACCTGTGGTACCGGACACACCATGTACTAGTACCACTGATTTCTATACACTGGTACTGCCCATCGGGTCCAGTCACAGTAAGTGTATCCAGTGCTGGATCTGTAGTACCAGACACACCATGTACTAGTACCACTGATTTCTATACACTGGTACTGCCCATCGGGTCCAGTCACAGTAAGTGTATCCAGTACTGGATCTGTGGTACCGGACACACCATGTACCAGTACCACTGATTTCTATACACTAGAGGTACTGCCCATCGGGTCCAGTCACAGTAAGTGTATCCAGTACTGGATCTGTGGTACCGGATACACCATGTACTAGTACCACTGATTTCTATACACTAGAGGTACTGCCCATCAGGTTCAGTCACAGTAAGTGTATCCAGTACTGGACCTGTGGTACCGGACACACCATGTACTAATACCACTGATTTCTATACACTAGAGGTACTGCCCATCAGGTTCAGTCACAGTAAGTGTATCCAGTACTGGACCTGTGGTACCGGATACACCATGTACTAGTACCACTGATTTCTATACACTAGAGGTACTGCCCATCAGGTTCAGTCACAGTAAGTGTATCCAGTACTGGATCTGTGGTACCAGACACACCATGTACCAGTACCACTGATTTCTATACACTAGAGGTACTGCCCATCGGGTCCAGTCACAGTAAGTGTATCCAGTACTGGATCTGTGGTACCAGACACACCATGTACTAGTACCACTGATTTCTATACACTAGAGGTACTGCCCATCGGGTCCAGTCACAGTAAGTGTATCCAGTACTGGATCTGTGGTACCGGACACACCATGTACCTGTACCACTGATTTCTATACACTAGAGGTACTGCCCATCGGGTCCAGTCACAGTAAGTGTATCCAGTACTGGATCTGTGGTACCGGACACACCATGTACTAGTACCACTGATTTCTATACACTAGAGGTACTGCCCATCGGGTCCAGTCACAGTAAGTGTATCCAGTACTGGATCTGTGGTACCGGACACACCATGTACCAGTACCACTGATTTCTATACACTAGAGGTACTGCCCATCGGGTTCAGTCACAGTAAGTGTATCCAGTACTGGACCTGTGGTACCGGACACACCATGTACTAGTACCACTGATTTCTATACACTGGTACTGCCCATCGGGTCCAGTCACAGTAAGTGTATCCAGTGCTGGATCTGTAGTACCAGACACACCATGTACCAGTACCACTGATTTCTATACACTAGAGGTACTGACCATCGGGTCCAGTCACAGAAAGTGTATCCAGTGCTGGATCTGTGGTACCGGACACACCATGTACCAGTACCACAGATTTCTATACACTAGAGGTACTGCCCATCGGGTCCAGTCACAGTAAGTGTATCCAGTACTGGATCTGTGGTACCGGACACACCATGTACCAGTACCACTGATTTCTATACACTAGAGGTACTGCCCATCGGGTCCAGTCACAGTAACTGTATCCAGTACTGGATCTGTGGTACCGGACACACCATGTACCAGTACCACTGATTTCTATACACTAGAGGTACTGCCCATCGGGTCCAGTCACAGTAAGTGTATCCAGTACTGGATCTGTGGTACCGGACACACCATGTACTAGTACCACTGATTTCTATACACTAGAGGTACTGCCCATCGGGTCCAGTCACAGTAAGTGTAACCAGTACTGGATCTGTGGTACCGGACACACCATGTACTAGTACCACTGATTTCTATACACTAGAGGTACTGCCCATCGGGTCCAGTCACAGTAAGTGTATCCAGTACTGGATCTGATGTACCGGACACACAATGTACCAGTACCACTGATTTCTATACACTAGAGGTACTGCCCATCGGGTGCAGTCACAGTAAGTGTATCCAGTGCTGGATCTGTGGTACCAGACACACCACGTACCAGTACCACTGATTTCTATACACTAGAGGTACTGCCCATCGGGTCCAGTCACAGTAAGTGTATCCAGTACTGGATCTGTGGTACCAGACACACCATGTACTAGTACCACTGATTTCTATACACTAGAGGTACTGCCCATCGGGTCCAGTCACAGTAAGTGTATCCAGTACTGGATCTGTGGTACCGGACACACTATGTACCAGTACCACTGATTTCTATACACTAGAGGTACTGCCCATCGGGTCCAGTCACAGTAAGTGTATCCAGTACTGGATCTGTGGTACCGGACACACCATGTACCAGTACCACTGATTTCTATACACTAGAGGTACTGCCCATCGGGTCCAGTCACAGTAAGTGTATCCAGTACTGGATCTGTGGTACCGGACACACCATGTACCAGTACCACTGATTTCTATACACTAGAGGTACTGCCCATCGGGTCCAGTCACAGTAAGTGTAACCAGTACTGGATCTGTGGTACCGGACACACCATGTACTAGTACCACTGATTTCTATACACTAGAGGTACTGCCCATCGGGTCCAGTCACAGTAAGTGTATCCAGTACTGGATCTGTGGTACCAGACACACCATGTACTAATACCACTGATTTCTATACACTAGAGGTACTGCCCATCGGGTCCAGTCACAGTAAGTGTAACCAGTACTGGATCTGTGGTACCGGACACACCGTGTACTAATACCACTGATTTCTATACACTAGAGGTACTGCCCATCAGGTCCAGTCACAGTAGGTGTATCCAGTACTGGATCTGTGGTACCGGACACACCATGTACCTGTACCACTGATTTCTATACACTAGAGGTACTGCCCATCGGGTCCAGTCACAGTAAGTGTATCCAGTACTGGATCTGTGGTACCGGACACACCATGTACTAATACCACTGATTTCTATACACTAGAGGTACTGTCCATCGGGTCCAGTCACAGTAAGTGTATCCAGTACTGGATCTGTGGTACCGGACACAACATGTACCCAGTACCACTGATTTCTATACACTAGAGGTACTGCCCATCGGGTCCATTCACAGTAAGTGTATCCAGTACTGGATCTGTGGTACCGGACACACCATGTCTAGTACCACAGATTTCTATACACTAGAGGACTGCTAGATTTCTTTACTTAGAATTCATCGGGTCCATTCACAGTAAGTGTATCCAGTACTGGATCTGTGGTACCGGACACACCATGTACTAGTACCACAGATTTCTATACACTAGATGTACTGCCCATCGGGTTCAGTCACAGTAAGTGTAACCAGTACTGGATCTGTGGTACCGGACACACCATGTACTAGTACCACAGATTCTATACACTAGAGGTACTGCCCATCGGGTTCAGTCACAGTAAGTGTATCCAGTACTGGATCTGTGGTACCGGACACACCACGTACTAGTACCACTGATTTCTATACACTAGAGGTACTGCCCATCGGGTCCAGTCACAGTAAGTGTATCCAGTACTGGATCTGTGGTACCAGACACACCATGTACCAGTACCACTGATTTCTATACACTAGAGGTACTGCCCATCGGGTTCAGTCACAGTAAGTGTATCCAGTACTGGATCTGTGGTACCGGACACACCACGTACTAGTACCACTGATTTCTATACACTAGAGGTACTGCCCATCGGGTCCAGTCACAGTAAGTGTATCCAGTACTGGATCTGTGGTACCAGACACACCATGTACCTGTACCACTGATTTCTATACACTAGAGGTACTGCCCATCGGGTCCAGTCACAGTAAGTGTATCCAGTACTGGACCTGTGGTACCGGACACACCATGTACCAGTACCACTGATTTCTATACACTAGAGGTACTGCCCATCGGGTCCAGTCACAGTAAGTGTAACCAGTACTGGATCTGTGGTACCGGACACACCATGTACCAGTACCACTGATTGCTATACACTAGAGGTACTGCCCAGCGGGTTCAGTCACAGTAAGTGTATCCATTACTGGATCTGTGGTACCGGACACACCATGTACTAGTACCACAGATTTCTATACACTAGAGGTACTGCCCATCGGGTCCAGTCACAGTAAGTGTATCCAGTACTGGATCTGTGGTACCGGACACACCATGTACTAGTACCACTGATTTCTATACACTAGAGGTACTGCCCATCGGGTCCAGTCACAGTAAGTGTATCCAGTACTGGACCTGTGGTACCAGACACACCATGTACTAATACCACTGATTTCTATACACTAGAGGTACTGCCCATCGGGTTCAGTCACAGTAAGTGTAACCAGTACTGGATCTGTGGTACCAGACACACCATGTACTAGTACCACAGATTTCTATACACTAGAGGTACTGCCCATCGGGTCCAGTCACAGTAAGTGTATCCAGTACTGGATCTGTGGTACCAGACACACCATGTACTAGTACCACTGATTTCTATACACTAGAGGTACTGCCCATCGGGTCCATTCACAGTAAGTGTATCCAGTACTGGATCTGTGGTACCAGACACACCACGTACTAGTACCACTGATTTCTATACACTAGAGGTACTGCCCATCGGGTTCAGTCACAGTAAGTGTAACCAGTACTGGATCTGTGGTACCAGACACACCATGTACTAGTACCACAGATTTCTATACACTAGAGGTACTGCCCATCGGGTCCATTCACAGTAAGTGTATCCAGTACTGGATCTGTGGTACCGGACACACCATGTACTAGTACCACAGATTTCTATACACTAGAGGTACTGCCCATCGGGTCCAGTCACAGTAAGTGTATCCAGTCCTGGATCTGTGGTACCGGACACACCATGTACTAAGTACCACTGATTTCTATACACTAGAGGTACTGTCCATCGGGTCCAGTCACAGTAAGTGTATCCAGTACTGGATCTGTGGTACCGGACACACCGTGTACCAGTACCACTGATGCTATACACTAGAGGTACTGTCCATCGAGTCCAGTCACAGTAAGTGTATCCAGTACTGGATCTGTGGTACCGGACACACCATGTACCAGTACCACAGATTTCTATACACTAGAGGTACTGCCCATCGGGTTCAGTCACAGTAAGTGTAACCAGTACTGGATCTGTGGTACCAGACACACCATGTACCAGTACCACTGATTTCTATACACTAGAGGTACTGCCCATCGGGTCCAGTCACAGTAAGTGTATCCAGTACTGGATCTGTGGTACCAGACACACCATGTACCAGTACCACAGATTTCTATACACTAGATGTACTGCCCATCGGGTTCAGTCACAGTAAGTGTAACCAGTACTGGATCTGTGGTACCGGACACACCATGTACCAGTACCACTGATTTCTATACACTAGAGGTACTGCCCATCGGGTTCAGTCACAGTAAGTGTATCCAGTACTGGATCTGTGGTACCGGACACACCACGTACTAGTACCACTGATTTCTATACACTAGAGGTACTGCCCATCGGATCAGTCACAGTAAGTGTATCCAGTACTGGATCTGTGGTACCGGACACACCATGTACCAGTACCACTGATTTCTATACACTAGAGGTACTGCCCATCGGGTCCAGTCACAGTAAGTGTATCCAGTACTGGATCTGTGGTACCGGACACACCATGTACCAGTACCACTGATTTCTATACACTAGAGGTACTGCCCATCGGGTGCAGTCACAGTAAGTGTATCCAGTACTGGATCTGTGGTACCAGACACACCATGTACCAGTACCACTGATTTCTATACACTAGAGGTACTGCCCATCGGGTCCAGTCACAGTAAGTGTATCCAGTTACTGGATCTGTGGTACCGGACACACCACGTACTAGTACCACAGATTTCTATACACTAGAGGTACTGCCCATCGGGTCCAGTCACAGTAAGTGTATCCAGTACTGGATCTGTGGTACCGGACACACCATGTACCTGTACCACTGATTTCTATACACTAGAGGTACTGCCCATCGGGTCCAGTCACAGTAAGTGTATCCAGTACTGGATCTGTGGTACCAGACACACCATGTACCAGTACCACTGATTTCTATACACTAGAGGTACTGTCCATCGGGTCCAGTCACAGTAAGTGTATCCAGTACTGGATCTGTGGTACCGGACACACCATGTACCAGTACCACTGATTTCTATACACTAGAGGTACTGCCCATCGGGTCCATTCACAGTAAGTGTATCCAGTACTGGATCTGTGGTACCGGACACACCGTGTACCAGTACCACTGATTGCTATACACTAGAGGTACTGTCCATCGGGTCCAGTCACAGTAAGTGTATCCAGTCCTGGATCTGTGGTACCAGACACACCATGTACCAGTACCACAGATTTCTATACACTAGAGGTACTGCCCATCGGGTCCAGTCACAGTAAGTGTAACCAGTACTGGACCTGTGGTACCGGACACACCATGTACCAGTACCACTGATTTCTATACACTAGAGGTACTGCCCATCGGGTCCAGTCACAGTAAGTGTATCCAGTACTGGATCTGTGGTACCGGACACACCATGTACCAGTACCACTGATTTCTATACACTAGAGGTACTGCCCATCGGGTCCAGTCACAGTAAGTGTATCCAGTACTGGATCTGTGGTACCAGACACACCATGTACCAGTACCACTGATTTCTATACACTAGATGTACTGCCCATCGGGTCCAGTCACAGTAAGTGTATCTAGTACTGGATCTGTGGTACCGGACACACCATGTACCAGTACCACAGATTTCTATACACTAGAGGTACTGCCCATCGGGTCCAGTCACAGTAAGTGTATCCAGTACTGGATCTGTGGTACCGGACACACCATGTACCAGTACCACAGATTTCTATACACTAGAGGTACTGTCCATCGGATCCAGTCACAGTAAGTGTATCAGTACTGGATCTGTGGTACCGGACACACCATGTACCTGTACCACTGATTTCTATACACTAGAGGTACTGACCATCAGGTCCAGTCACAGTAAGTGTATCCAGTACTGGATCTGTGGTACCGGACACACCATGTACCAGTACCACAGATTTCTATACACTAGAGGTACTGCCCATCGGGTCCAGTCACAGTAAGTGTATCCAGTACTGGATCTGTGGTACCGGACACACCATGTACCAGTACCACAGATTTCTATACACTAGAGGTACTGTCCATCGGATCCAGTCACAGTAAGTGTATCAGTACTGGATCTGTGGTACCGGACACACCATGTACTAGTACCACTGATTTCTATACACTAGAGGTACTGCCCATCGGGTCCAGTCACAGTAAGTGTATCCAGTACTGGATCTGTGGTACCGGACACACCATGTACCAGTACCACAGATTTCTATACACTAGAGGTACTGACCATCAGGTCCAGTCACAGTAAGTGTATCCAGTACTGGATCTGTGGTACCGGACACACCATGTACCAGTACCACAGATTTCTATACACTAGAGGTACTGTCCATCGGGTCCAGTCACAGTAAGTGTATCCAGTACTGGATCTGTGGTACCGGACACACCATGTACCAGTACCACAGATTTCTATACACTAGAGGTACTGTCCATCGGGTCCAGTCACAGTAAGTGTATCAGTACTGGATCTGTGGTACCGGACACACCATGTACTAGTACCACAGATTTCTATACACTAGAGGTACTGCCCATCAGGTCCAGTCACAGTAAGTGTATCCAGTACTGGATCTGTGGTACCGGACACACCATGTACCTGTACCACTGATTTCTATACACTAGAGGTACTGCCCATCGGGTCCAGTCACAGTAAGTGTATCCAGTACTGGATCTGTGGTACCGGACACACCATGTACTAGTACCACTGATTTCTATACACTAGAGGTACTGCCCATCGGGTCCAGTCACAGTAAGTGTATCCAGTACTGGATCTGTGGTACCGGACACACCATGTACTAGTACCACTGATTTCTATACACTAGAGGTACTGCCCATCGGGTCCAGTCACAGTAAGTGTAACCAGTGCTGGATCTGTGGTACCGGATACACCATGTACTAGTACCACAGATTTCTATACACTAGAGGTACTGCCCATCGGGTCCAGTCACAGTAAGTGTATCCAGTACTGGACCTGTGGTACCGGACACACCATGTACCAGTACCACTGATTTCTATACACTAGAGGTACTGCCCATCGGGTCCAGTCACAGTAAGTGTATCAGTACTGGACCTGTGGTACGGACACACCATGTACCAGTACCACTGATTTCTATACACTAGAGGTACTGCCCATCGGGTCCAGTCACAGTAAGTGTAACCAGTACTGGATCTGTGGTACCGGACACACCATGTACCAGTACCACTGATTGCTATACACTAGAGGTACTGCCCATCGGGTCCAGTCACAGTAAGTGTAACCAGTACTGGATCTGTGGTACCGGACACACCATGTACTAATACCACAGATTTCTATACACTAGAGGTACTGCCCATCAGGTCCAGTCACAGTAAGTGTATCCAGTACTGGATCTGTGGTACCAGACACACCATGTACCAGTACCACTGATTTCTATACACTAGAGGTACTGCCCATCGGGTCCAGTCACAGTAAGTGTATCAGTACTGGATCTGTGGTACCGGACACACCACGTACAGTACCACTGATTTCTATACACTAGAGGTACTGCCCATCGGGTCCAGTCACAGTAAGTGTATCAGTACTGGATCTGTGGTACCAGACACACCATGTACCAGTACCACTGATTTCTATACACTAAAGGAACTGCCCATCGGGTTCAGTCACAGTAAGTGTATCCAGTGCTGGATCTGTGGTACCGGACACACCATGTACTAGTACCACAGATTTCTATACACTAGAGGTACTGCCCATCGGGTCCAGTCACAGTAAGTGTATCCAGTACTGGACCTGTGGTACCGGACACACCATGTACCAGTACCACTGATTTCTATACACTAGAGGTACTGCCCATCGGGTTCAGTCACAGTAAGTGTATCCAGTACTGGATTTGTGGTACCGGACACACCATGTACCAGTACCACTGATTTCTATACACTAGAGGTACTGCCCATCGGGTCCAGTCACAGTAAGTGTATCCAGTACTGGATCTGTGGTACCAGACACACCACGTACCAGTACCACTGATTTCTATACACTAGAGGTACTGCCCATCGGGTCCAGTCACAGTAAGTGTATCCAGTACTGGATCTGTGGTACCGGACACACCATGTACTAGTACCACTGATTTCTATACACTAGAGGTACTGCCCATCGGGTCCAGTCACAGTAAGTGTAACCAGTACTGGATCTGTGGTACCAGACACACCATGTACCAGTACACTGATTTCTATACACTAGAGGTAATGCCCATCGGGTCCAGTCACAGTAAGTGTAACCAGTACTGGATCTGTGGTACCGGACACACCATGTACCTGTACCACTGATTTCTATACACTAGAGGTACTGCCCATCGGGTTCAGTCACAGTAAGTGTATCAGTACTGGATCTGTGGTACCAGACACACCATGTACCATACCACTGATTTCTATACACTAGAGGTACTGCCCATCGGGTCAGTCACAGTAAGTGTATCCAGTGCTGGATCTGTGGTACCGGACACACCATGTACCAGTACCACAGATTTCTATACACTAGAGGTACTGCCCATCGGGTCCAGTCACAGTAAGTGTATCCAGTACTGGATCTGTGGTACCGGACACACCATGTACTAATACCACTGATTTCTATACACTAGAGGTACTGCCCATCGGGTCCAGTCACAGTAAGTGTATCCAGTACTGGATCTGTGGTACCGGACACACCATGTACCAGTACCACAGATTTCTATACACTAGAGGTACTGCCCATCGGGTCCAGTCACAGTAAGTGTATCCAGTACTGGATCTGTGGTACCGGACACACCATGTACCAGTACCACTGATTTCTATACACTAGAGGTACTGTCCATCGGGTCCAGTCACAGTAAGTGTATCCAGTACTGGATCTGTGGTACCGGACACACCATGTACCAGTACCACTGATTTCTATACACTAGAGGTACTGCCCATCGGGTCCAGTCACAGTAAGTGTATCCAGTACTGGATCTGTGGTACCAGACACACCATGTACCAGTACCACTGATTTCTATACACTAGAGGTACTGCCCATCGGGTCCAGTCACAGTAAGTATATCCAGTACTGGATCTGTGGTACCAGACACACCATGTACCAGTACCACTGATTTCTATACACTAGAGGTACTGCCCATTGGGTCCAGTCACAGTAAGTGTATCTAGTACTGGATCTGATGTACCGGACACACCATGTACCAGTACCACTGATTTCTATACACTAGAGGTACTGCCCATCGGGTCCAGTCACAGTAAGTGTATCCAGTACTGGATCTGTGGTACCGGACACACCATGTACTAGTACCACAGATTTCTATACACTAGAGGTACTGCCCATCGGGTCCAGTCACAGTAAGTGTATCCAGTACTGGATCTGTGGTACCGGACACACCATGTACTAATACCACTGATTTCTATACACTAGAGGTACTGCCCATCGGGTCCAGTCACAGTATGTGTATCAGTACTGGATCTGTGGTACCGACACACCATGTACTAGTACCACAGATTTCTATACACTAGAGGTACTGCCCATCGGGTCCATTCACAGTAAGTGTATCTAGTACTGGATCTGATGTACCGGACACACCATGTACTAATACCACTGATTTCTATACACTAGAGGTACTGCCCATCGGGTCCAGTCACAGTATGTGTATCAGTACTGGATCTGTGGTACCGGACACACCATGTACTAGTACCACAGATTTCTATACACTAGAGGTACTGCCCATCGGGTCCATTCACAGTAAGTGTATCTAGTACTGGATCTGATGTACCGGACACACCATGTACTAGTACCACTGATTTCTATACACTAGAGGTACTGCCATTGGGTCCAGTCACAGTAAGTGTATCCAGTACTGGACCTGTGTACCGGACACACTATGTACTAGTACCACTGATTTCTATACACTAGAGGTACTGCCCATCGGGTCCAGTCACAGTAAGTGTATCCAGTACTGGATCTGTGGTACCGGACACACGTGTACTAGTACCACTGATTTCTATACACTAGAGGTACTGCCCATCGGGTTCAGTCACAGTAAGTGTATCCAGTACTGGATCTGTGGTACCGGACACACCACGTACTAGTACCACTGATTTCTATACACTAGAGGTACTGCCCATCGGGTCCAGTCACAGTAAGTGTATCCAGTACTGGATCTGTGGTACCGGACACACCACGTACTAGTACCACAGATTTCTATACACTAGAGGTACTGCCCATCGGGTCCAGTCACAGTAAGTGTATCCAGTACTGGATCTGTGGTACCGGACACACCACGTACTAGTACCACAGATTTCTATACACTAGAGGTACTGCCCATCGGGTCCAGTCACAGTAAGTGTATCCAGTACTGGATCTGTGGTACCGGACACACCATGTACCAGTACCACTGATTTCTATACACTAGAGGTACTGCCCATCGGTCCAGTCACAGTAGTGTATCCAGTACTGGATCTGTGGTACCGGACACACCATGTACCAGTACCACTGATTTCTATACACTAGAGGTACTGCCCATTGGGTCCAGTCACAGTAAGTGTATCCAGTACTGGATCTGTGGTACCGGACACACCACGTACCAGTACCACAGATTTCTATACACTAGAGGTACTGTCCATCGGGTGCAGTCACAGTAAGTGTATCCAGTACTGGATCTGTGGTACCGGACACACCATGTACCAGTACCACTGATTTCTATACACTAGAGGTACTGCCCATCGGGTCCAGTCACAGTAAGTGTATCCAGTACTGGATCTGTGGTACCGGACACACCATGTACCAGTACCACTGATTTCTATACACTAGAGGTACTGCCCATCGGGTCCAGTCACAGTAAGTGTAACCAGTACTGGACCTGTGGTACCGGACACACCATGTACTAGTACCACTGATTTCTATACACTAGAGGTACTGCCCATCGGGTCCAGTCGCAGTAAGTGTATCCAGTACTGGATCTGTGGTACCGGACACACATGTACTAGTACCACTGATTTCTATACACTAGAGGTACTGCCCATCGGGTCCAGTCACAGTAAGTGTATCCAGTACTGGATCTGTGGTACCGGACACACCATGTACCAGTACCACTGATTTCTATACACTAGAGGTACTGCCCATCGGGTCCAGTCACAGTAAGTGTAACCAGTATTGGACCTGTGGTACCAGACACACCATGTACCAGTACCACTGATTTCTATACACTAGAGGTACTGCCCATCGGGTCCAGTCACAGTAAGTGTATCCAGTACTGGATCTGTGGTACCAGACACACCATGTACTAGTACCACTGATTTCTATACACTAGAGGTACTGCCCATCGGGTCCAGTCACTGTAAGTGTATCCAGTACTGGATCTGTGGTACCAGACACACCATGTACCAGTACCACTGATTTCTATACACTAGAGGTACTGCCCATCGGATCCAGTCACAGTAAGTGTATCCAGTACTGGATCTGTGGTACCGGACACACCATGTACCAGTACCACAGATTTCTATACACTAGAGGTACTGTCCATCGGTCCAGTCACAGTAAGTGTATCCAGTGCTGGATCTGTGGTACCGGACACACCATGTACTAGTACCACTGATTTCTATACACTAGAGGTAACTGCCCATCGGGTTCAGTCACAGTAAGTGTAACCAGTACTGGATCTGTGGTACCGGACACACCATGTACCAGTACCACTGATTTCTATACACTAGAGGTACTGCCCATCGGGTCCAGTCACAGTAAGTGTATCCAGTACTGGATCTGTGGTACCGGACACACCATGTACCAGTACCACTGATTTCTATACACTAGAGGTACTGCCCATCGGGTCCAGTCACAGTAAGTGTATCCAGTACTGGATCTGTGGTACCGGACACACCATGTACCAGTACCACAGATTTCTATACACTAGAGGTACTGCCCATCGGGTCCAGTCACAGTAAGTGTATCCAGTACTGGATCTGATGTACCGGACACACAATGTACCAGTACCACTGATTTCTATACACTAGAGGTACTGCCCATCGGGTCAGTCACAGTAAGTGTATCCAGTACTGGATCTGTGGTACCGGACACACCATGTACCTGTACCACTGATTTCTATACACTAGAGGTACTGCCCATCGGGTCCAGTCACAGTAAGTGTATCCAGTACTGGATCTGTGTACCAGACACACCATGTACCAGTACCACTGATTTCTATACACTAGAGGTACTGCCCATCGGGTCCAGTCACAGTAAGTGTATCCAGTACTGGATCTGTGGTACCGGACACACCATGTACTAGTACCACTGATTTCTATACACTAGAGGTACTGTCCATCGGGTCCAGTCACAGTAACTGTATCCAGCGTTGGGTCTGTGGTACCGGACACACCATGTACTAGTACCACAGATTTCTATACACTAGAGGTACTGCCCATCGGGTCCAGTCACAGTAAGTGTAACCAGTACTGGATCTGTGGTACCGGACACACCATGTACCAGTACCACTGATTTCTATACACTAGAGGTACTGCCATCGGGTCCAGTCACAGTAAGTGTATCCAGTACTGGATCTGTGGTACCAGACACACCATGTACCAGTACCACTGATTTCTATACACTAGAGGTACTGCCCATCGGGTCCAGTCACAGTAAGTGTATCCAGTGCTGGATCTGTGGTACCGGACACACCATGTACCAGTACCACTGATTTCTATACACTAGAGGTACTGCCCATCGGTTCCAGTCACAGTAAGTGTATCCAGTACTGGATCTGTGGTACCGGACACACCATGTACCTGTACCACTGATTTCTATACACTAGAGGTACTGCCCATCGGGTCCAGTCACAGTAAGTGTATCCAGTACTGGATCTGTGGTACCAGACACACATGTACCAGTACACTGATTTCTATACACTAGAGGTACTGCCCATCGGGTCCAGTCACAGTAAGTGTATCCAGTACTGGATCTGTGGTACCGGACACACCATGTACCAGTACCACTGATTTCTATACACTAGAGGTACTGTCCATCGAGTCCAGTCACAGTAAGTGTATCAGTACTGGATCTGTAGTACCGGACACACCATGTACTAGTACCACTGATTTCTATACACTAGAGGTACTGCCCATCGGGTCCAGTCACAGTAAGTGTATCCAGTACTGGATCTGTGGTACCGGACACACCATGTACCAGTACCACAGATTTCTATACACTAGAGGTACTGCCCATCGGGTCCAGTCACAGTAAGTGTATCCAGTACTGGATCTGTGGTACCGGACACACCATGTACTAGTACCACTGATTTCTATACACTAGAGGTACTGCCCATCGGGTCCAGTCACAGTAAGTGTAACCAGTACTGGATCTGTGGTACCAGACACACCATGTACTAGTACCACTGATTTCTATACACTAGAGGTACTGCCCATCGGGTCCAGTCACAGTAAGTGTATCCAGTACTGGATCTGTGGTACCGGACACACCATGTACCAGTACCACTGATTTCTATACACTAGAGGTACTGCCCATCGGGTCCAGTCACAGTAAGTGTATCCAGTTCTGGATCTGTGGTACCAGACACACCATGTACCTGTACCACTGATTTCTATACACTAGAGGTACTGCCCATCGTGTCCAGTCACAGTAAGTGTATCCAGTACTGGATCTGTGGTACCGGACACACCATGTACTAGTACCACTGATTTCTATACACTAGAGGTACTGTCCATCGAGTCCAGTCACAGTAAGTGTATCAGTACTGGATCTGTAGTACCGGACACACCATGTACTAGTACACTGATTTCTATACACTAGAGGTACTGCCCATCGGGTCCAGTCACAGTAAGTGTATCCAGTACTGGATCTGTGGTACCGGGACACACCATGTACCAGTACCACAGATTTCTATACACTAGAGGTACTGCCCATCGGGTCCAGTCACAGTAAGTGTATCCAGTACTGGATCTGTGGTACCGGACACACCATGTACTAGTACCACTGATTTCTATACACTAGAGGTACTGCCCATCGGGTCCAGTCATCAGTAAGTGTAACCAGTACTGGATCTGTGGTACCAGACACACCATGTACTAGTACCACTGATTTCTATACACTAGAGGTACTGCCCATCGGGTCCAGTCACAGTAAGTGTATCAGTACTGGATCTGTGGTACCGGACACACCATGTACCAGTACCACTGATTTCTATACACTAGAGGTACTGCCCATCGGGTCCAGTCACAGTAAGTGTATCCAGTTCTGGATCTGTGGTACCAGACACACCATGTACCTGTACCACTGATTTCTATACACTAGAGGTACTGCCCATCGGGTCCAGTCACAGTAAGTGTATCCAGTACTGGATCTGTGGTACCGGACACACCATGTACTAGTACCACTGATTTCTATACACTAGAGGTACTGCCCATCGGGTCCAGTCACAGTAAGTGTAACCAGTACTGGATCTGTGGTACCAGACACACCATGTACTAGTACCACTGATTTCTATACACTAGAGGTACTGCCCATCGGGTCCAGTCACAGTAAGTGTATCCAGTACTGGATCTGTGGTACCGGACACACCATGTACCAGTACCACTGATTTCTATACACTAGAGGTACTGCCCATCGGGTTCAGTCACAGTAAGTGTATCCAGTACTGGATCTGTGGTACCGGACACACCATGTACCAGTACCACTGATTTCTATACACTAGAGGTACTGCCCATCGGGTCCAGTCACAGTAAGTATATCCAGTACTGGATCTGTGGTACCGGACACACCATGTACCAGTACCACTGATTTCTATACACTAGAGGTACTGTCCATCGGGTCCAGTCACAGTAAGTGTATCCAGTACTGGATCTGTGGTACCAGACACACCATGTACCAGTACCACTGATTTCTATACACTAGAGGTACTGTCCATCGGGTCCAGTCACAGTAAGTGTATCCAA